>JAOUQZ010000039.1:5138812-5150609 GCA_028564935.1 Neosilurus hyrtlii
GCCAAATCGCTAAGCAAACCGGTAACTCGCCAAATCACTAAGCAAACCGCTAACTCGCCAAATCACTAAGCAAACCGGTAACTCGCCAAATCACTAAGCGAGCCACTAACTCACCAAATCGCTAACTCACCATATCGTTCAGCGAATCGCTAACTCGCCAAATCATTCAGCAAATCGCTAACTCGCCGAATTGCTTAGTAAATCACTAACTCACTGAATTGCTCAGTGAATCGCTAACTCGCCAAATTGTTCAGCGATCAGTTTACATGCTGAACCGTTCAGCTAACTTTTATAAACTCATGGAACATCTTTATTTACTTATAACTTAATTAATTTCTAAACTAGATCATTCATAGATATAAAAAAAATGGAAAAGAAAAATAGAACGTTTGATTATTCAGTGTGACACCTCTTCACAAGGCAGAGTAAACTGCCCAGTGAGGTAACAGTATGCCCTGCTTGATGATGAAGTTTGAGCCTAACAGTGGGTTTTTTTCTCTCTTGGTGAATCAAATAAATCGATATAAATCGAGCATCCGAAAGAATCAGACTTCCCATCACTGATACAAGAATGCAATCAGAAAGTGATTTTTCAAGGTTGTTAGGCATGACCTCTGCTGGCCGGGAGGGGGAAGTGGCCTTGTTACACACATGTACACACAAAAGCAAATAAAGCACATAAAAAATAAAAGAATAATTTGATCATGGTTAATCACTCTCAAACAGTGGATGCAGTAACCTATATAAGTGTTCATATATAGTTACTTAATATTTTTTCCTATTTTGTTCTTTTCAGCTACAGTCTAACACTGTGCCTATAGTTTTACCTCATAATTTTTACACACTGTCAAGTCAAATTTCCCTTCATTTTATTTAAATTCGGAGACTGCCTGCATGAAGCATTGAGGCCCTGCAAGTCAATAACATTGATTTAATGTGGTCATGTTTTGTTTTTCTTACGTAATTTCTTTTCATCTCTGTGTTCAATGGAAACTTGGCTAACTAGTGTGATCATAATCTGTTTTGGCATACCTGTCTACCCTTAGTAAGTTCATAGTGAATTTTTAAAGGTACAACAATGAGCACAAATCAAACGGTGAAGCAAAAACTGCAGAGAGAGAGAAAAAGAGGTGAGGGCACATAACAAGCACACCTGCTGCATGTAGACAGCAAACTTGAAGACTTTCGGCTGGTGGTCGCAGTTGTCCTGAAGCAATTGGTTAGAAAACAGTAAGTCTCAGAGCACTGCATAAAGACTTGGAATATGAGACGCTTTTAAATGCAAAAGGTGAAAAGGGTACCATCTGGTAATTTGCTGCTTTAGTATCTAAATCCAGCAAATTGGTGAACGAATAATTATATACAGTATACTGCTTTTGGGTAGAATCAATTATCTTTTACAGGAGAACTTTCAAGGATAAGACAAATTCAATGACAGAGATCATCATTTCAACAAGTCCATGGATTAGAATCTTAGTAATGGACATCAGATTAATATGAGCAAGATTCATATGTTTTTATTCAAAGGTTGGTGTTTGGTGATTACGCAACCTCATAGCCAACAGACTTTACACTCCCAAGTAGTAGATTCACCTTAGTCTCAGTGGATGTCACTCAACATTCCCCCAAATGTTCCATTTCGGGGACCACCCTGAAATATCCACCCCGAAATATCCAGCATTTAACCTATCCAAAGTGAGCACACACACACACGTAAACTGTGAGCGCACACACTTGGTGTGTCCAGAGAGCAGTTGGGGGATAGGTGCCTTGCTCAAGGGCACTTCAGCCATAAAGGTGGAGGAGGGGAAGGTGCAGCTCAACTTTTTAGCCACAGGACATACATATATACTGTATATACAGTTCTTGTTATACCCACCCATTACCTGGATTAGCTGTTGTTTACTGACAGCTTATGTTTGCTCTGCATTTCCTCCATGCTTCATTAATTTCTTCTGGATTTAATGCACTGGAGAGCAAACTAAGTGTAAGTTGGTAGTGTAGTAAGTGTGAACAATTTGTCTCAATATCCTAACTCCTCTCTAACAGGGTTTTAGATCCTTAGACCCTGACCTATTTGTACAAGCAGGAGGAATGTGTTCTCCTTGAAGAATATAAAGCACTTTGGTGTGTTGCTCTGGATAAGGACATCTGCCAAATGTGAATGTGGAGTTGTTTTCATGAAGTTTCCATTAAAATGACAACACTACAGCAGAGACTCACTTCCTCTTTGATTTATCTCGGCGCTTTTTTAATATATGAAGAGCCAGGGACGGTTAAATAGGCATCGAGTGCTACTCAGCGAAATTGAGGGCATCTCAGATTACACACAACTGAACCCAGCGATGTCTACCATTCCTGACTCTGATGCAAAACGTGTATAGAGAAGCACCAGTTATATAAACTTCTAGATAAACAATGCCAAATGAAGCATCCCAGACCTTGCGCTTGTTTATTTCCCACTGTGGGCGACTGGGTTTAATAGCTGTATGATTGCAGACTGGGGGGATATTGCAGTGCGGTTTTTAAAAGCAGTATTTATCAAAGACAATGAACATTTCCAAGCCTTCATTCTGGGTGACTTCAGCATTAAGTGTCACATTTGTCTCTGAATCATATTGAATTATAGTGTTATATTATACTTTAATCTATAAACAAGTTGATTCTAAATCTATAATCAACTTGCTTCGGTTCTAGTTTCCCTGTATTTTCAGTTCTGTGTGTAGTCACTCAGTGTTAATAAGGACAAATGGACAGTGTGTGGCTATACATCATAAAGCCTATTTTTTCTAAGAAAAAAGGGGGGCGGGGGATTTGGGGGTCGGGGGACACCAAGAATGCATCATTTTTAAGGGCAACGCACAGCCTAGAAGATTCAGTTCTGCAAAATGTTCCTATAACAAATATTTGGATTTAAACCATCATGTGTTTCTTTGGTATTTTTGACTCACAATAATCTTAATGTATGAAAGAATCATGAAATAGCACAAACAGATTTATTTATTTATTTTTAATTTAACTGTATTTGATGCATGTTTGCTGTTTTAACACACAAAAAACCCAGAGGCTGTTCATTAGACACATTTGGATGGACACACTCACATAAAGAAGCTTTAATGTCATTCTAGCAAGCCTGTTGGACTTTTTACACCCGAGATTACTGGCTCTTCGGGCTAGAGCCTATCCCCGGTTTACGTAGTGTGAAGCGAGGAGGAGTTCAACTCCTCCTGTATGGAATGCTAATCCATCACAGGTTACCTTCCCAGTATTTAATTTTTTTTTACTGGTACCCATTTATACTGCTGGTTGGACAGAGGCACACTTGCGCTTAAGACCTTGTACAGGGGTCTTAGCAAGGTGAAGATTCAACAGGGCCATTATCCCATGACCTCTCGATCATGAACCCAGCACCCTAACCACTACACCACCGGCCCCACATAGCCATTGTAGCACCTACAATGAAATAAAAAATCCTTCATAGTGATAACGTCACGTACCAATAAAATAATAATAATTATAATAATAAAGGAAATATTACTTTATTGTACATTGTTTGTATTAAATACCGGTTAGCACCCATGCATACAAGTGGACTATATTCTAAAGTTTCCACGTTTTGAAACAAAAATAAATAAACTAGCAGCAGTATGTAAAGCTCTGTGGATAGGGAGTGCATTTAGGTGGTAGTTCCCCTCTCTGTTACATCACAGAATGTGTAGGTCATGTAGGACTCTCTAGGGCAGGGGTGTAACCCAATCCTGCTCCCGGAGAGCTACCTTCCTGAGGACTTTTCACCCTAATGTGGCCCGTGAGACAGATCTAGTCAGGTCTTAAGTGTTCATTTCAGTTGTTGGTGAGGTGGGCATGATTCGGGTTGGAGCGAAGGTCTTCAGGAAGGTAGATCTCCAGGAGCATCCCATTATCACAATAAATAAATAGAGTAACACAAAACACAGCTGAACACATGGAAGGTTACATTTTCTCGAGAAAGAACGTCTCCGTAAGGGATCCAGCTGGTCCTAAATATGGCAGTTTAATCATCTGAACATAAAGGTATTTCTGGATGCCAGGATGGCAATAGTAGCTTTTTGCACAACTGTAAAAAGTCACCAGATCAAATCCCTTCATAGTATTACACAAAAATTGCTAAATATTTGTTAGTTTTGATTCCCAATGCTTGTTAAATAAGACATGACCGCTGCTAGAGATTTTAAACTTACTCTTCAGACTTTGTTTCGATGTAATGGTTGTCAATGGTGTCTGCAATGGAGTGTAATATCTACAGCACATACAGAAATACTGAAATGGCTTCTCTTCACAGGGCTGAAACATGGGTCAAAACGGATGCCTATCTCCTGTGTTAGCTACAAACCTAAACCAGGCCTATAAAGAGATTCAGAAATGTGTCTGGTGTTGCCCTTCAATGATTCAGTGATTCAATGATCCTGGAATGTATTGCCCACTGCAGAGACATACAAATCTGCTTAATGTTTCTTTTTAGCTTCCACCATCACTAAAGGTGAGCGGAGTGGAGGCTTAAAAATGGGTTCCGTCTGTATAAATTGATAGTTCGATAACTTTGGAAGAAAATGACATAGGTCCAGCAAATCCAGTGTATGAGCTTCCACCAGGGAAATTTAGTGAATATGGGTTACCTTGACTTTGTTTCAAGGTCACAAGGTCACTTTTTCGAAATTCAGCTTATCAAGGCTTATTAGCATGATAACTTTGAAAGGAAATGGCACAGGATCACTAAATTTGGTGGATGGGTTCCCCTCAGGATGGCCTCGGTTGTGGTTGTATGTGGGTCACCCTGACCTTGTCACTTTTGACATATATGGCTTGTTACTTCGAAACTGTTGTAGGATCACCAAATGTGGAGGATGGGTTCTCCACCTTCTCTTACTCCACCTTTGTGGCTGAAGTGGCCTTAACCCTCAACTGCTCTCCCGGCACCCCCAATGTGTGCTCCGAGTGTGTGCTCACTGTTTGCATATGTTTGCTCACTTAGGATGGGTTAAATGTAGAGGCAATAATTTCCCTTGCATATATATATATATATATATATATATATATATATATATATATATATATATATATATATATATAAGTCATCCTTTATTCTAGAATCATCATATCCTACTTTCAGATTATAGGCAATTAAAGTTAATTGATAGAACAGGGGGAAAGAAAACACACCCTAAACCTATATTTGAAAATAGGTTTGAAAAGCTTCAAAACAAGCCTCTTTATGTTAGAATGCAAAACATCCATTCCAAATAAAGCAGATGGATGCTACCTTTGTGCCAAGCCCATTTCTTTAAAAGATGTGCAGTTTGTCGATTCAGAGAGTCGAGGTCATTGTGATGTCTCTTTTTGTCTGCGTAGTGCTGTCAGACGTGTGGATGTGAGTGAGTGAGTGAGTGAGTGCAGAAAGTCTGAGCACAATGTCTATAATCAGAGCAGTAAAGTGCCCTGGCTCAAGCTATTAATTTTTTGAGTGGATTTGTAGGATAATGCAGAAACTGTTGTTTTTCCGAGCAGCCACTTCGAAGAGGATGTGACCCTTCAAAAGCATAGTCACCACTACAGTCACTTTTATCATTTTATTTGCTATTGATCTCCCCCTTTTCTCTTGCCTGCCCCTGAATACACAAATGATTGCATTTGCAGATTTCAGTGTTTTTTTGCTCAGAGGAATTCTACATTCTGGTGTCGAACATGGTCAGCTATCTAAGGGTGTAAAGAGTTTTTCACTGTCGTAAGTAAAGGATAAAAGGCGTTTTAGAATAACTGTTTCAATTCACCTAAAACTATAGTTTAAACTCCTTTAAACCATAGCTTAAACTCGGTGCCTCACACTCATGCAGTCTTGCCTCCTCTTGTTGCTTTTATTATACTTTATGGATTAGCAAAAGCAGGTATGATGGGAAACTGTGAGCAGGGTATAGGTAAGGAATTGCTTACTGCCAGTGGAGGTAGTGTGGATTCCAATTCCAAATTCTAAATTCAGTAGTATGTTTGTGACAAGATTTCGACTGCATCGCACTAATTTCTGACTGTTCTGGTGTGAGGAAGAATAAAAATGTAAAAAAATCAAATGAAACAGAGCATTTTTTTTTTTTGCACAACAAGTCATTTTCTTCCTGCATTTATATTCACAGACAACAGATTCCTAGGCATGTTCGAAAAGTTCTTTTAACTAGCTATTTAATAGAAAATAAACAACTAATAAGGAAAAACAATATGACCCTTGTTGGAAATTATAGAACTACCACACTTTAACAACTACTTTGTATTAAATAATTAGGTCCCAGACATGGCACAAAAGTTCTGCTTAATAGCCAAACATTTCGCCTTTGTGAAACATACCTCAAACAAATTTTTAGGTTCAATAATTTTATTTAATACCACACATTTTTATCCGGGAATAAATTAATGAAGAACAACAATTTGTAGAATGACCTTGTAATTTGCATTTCTAAAAACAAATACCAGCCGAAACCCAAAGCTAAAAAAGCAAATACAGCTGTTGTATTTGGCTAATTGCAGGGCAACATGGCCACAAGAAGAGTTTTCAGCTATTAAACTATGACACACAAGTATTAAAAAAAGCTATAAAAAAAAAAAAAAAAAACTTCCAAGCAGGTCAAAGAAGGCATCAAAGCATCAGAATAAAAAACTGCTCTATGCCTTGAAAATAGAAAATGCACAATGAAACAAATGAAAAACAAATGGGTGGACACAGAAGCTAATGTTTGTTTCAGAACTGAAAGAAATCAGCACTAAAGCTAAACAGAAAAAAACAAGGTTACAGTGGGCTAAACACCAGCAGTTATGGAAGGTGCAGGACTTTCTGGCATTGGCCAAGGAGATCATGCTGGAACTTTTGTCTGGTGCTGTTCAAACATAAAGATAGGGGGAAAAAAAAACCATCTATAATATGGGGTTTAACGTCAGGTAAAGGACTGGGGGGACAGCAATCATTACCTTAACAATCAGTGCAGAGGGATGGATTGATATTTGGCCACTTTTTTCAAAAAATGAGTTTGGTGATGATCAAGTTATGTTTGCTTGTTTGTTTTTCCACAAGCCGACAGTGCACCCAGTTTCCACAAAGCAAAGAACGTTAAAGCTTGTTTTCAGGGAAGGCAAATCCATTGAAAATTATTAAAACTAAATAAAAGGCTCCATCCTGCAAAATTGATCTGCCAACTATTTAAAAAGTTTGGAATTAGCTTGATGGACAACATTGTTTTTTATACAAGTCCATTCCTCAAAAACATTCAGCCCCGAGGAAGAGCAATAAAGTATAAATTATGATTTGTGTTGATAAAAACCATAATTTTTGACATTAAAAAAACCCCCTCAAACATTAAATAGTAAACCTGAACAATTAATGATGTATAACTGTGAAAAAAATCATTAGATGACAATGACAGTGTAAGAGTGTGTTCACTATATCATACAAGCTCATCAAGAAGAATGGCAGTTGGTGTGTGTTGGTGTATACTCTGCCTGAAGCAATCCATATATCCTCTCTCTGTAAGCAGTCTTAGTCCCGCAAAACAAATGAGCACTGTGTAATTCATCCTAAATTAATGAGAGGCATCTTAATGAAATCATAACATTATGTTAACTCGAGCAGCAGGGTGCAGAGGAAGCACTTTAACCTGCCATTCTATAAAAAATACAGTATAATTAAAGCTCTCTTAACTGTAAACATACAATAATGCAAACATTTATCATACTGATGATCGCTGATAAAGCCGATAAAGAGTGTTGGTCAAATTATCAACCACGGAAGAAAAAAATTTATGATACTATCTTGTAGACCTGCTTGTTCTTCTAAAATAAATTGCAATAAATACGAAAAAAATTGTTTTAAAAATGGCCCTGAAAGTTCACCTTTTAAAGGGAACCCCATGAGTTTTACTTGTTCCTCACATTGTAGGCTGCTTATGTTACACTGCAGTCAAGTAGGTCAAGTAGATTATCTAAAATGTTAGCTCAGGGTGTCATTTATTTCCAAGGCAGTCATTTAGCTTGTGTAAACTGCCTTGAAGGCATATAACAGACAGTATGGCCTTGACACTGCTGCACGCATAAGGTGGCAGGGATACTCACTTCTCCCATGCAGAATTAAATGAGAAATGAACAGCCTTTAATTAGCAAAACCATCTCAAATTGCAACATAGAGCATTAGTTTGTAAATAAACTACTGCATCAATATTTGCTATAGAAGCTAGCGTATGAAACTTTTTTTTAAGTTGAATACATAAAAGGTTTATGCTTAGATATTAATCTTCATAATTAACACATGGTCCTCATTAGTGTCTAAGATTTATTTTATAATGCATTTCAGGCTATTTTCCCTCCTCTAATTTCACTTTTTTAATAGTTTCTAATGTTACCCACAATACTATTTGACTACCTGTATATAATAGAGCCAGTGGGAATTCATTATCACCTTAAAAATGCATTGCTTAAGGTTTTTTCTTTAGCCTGCCTGGCTATTTTCACCTCATCTTTGCACTTTGCCTAAAACAGATCAGCTTTTAATGCTTCAAATTTCATCGCAATACCACTAACTGCAATATTTTCTCTGAAACTCATTGCAACTGCTTCGATACCAGATTATGTTTGCATTACTTCACCTATGTGCTCCTTTGAAGAACACATTACCTTTACATACAAAAGCAATTACATCCTTTACCGCAAAATCACCAGCTAAGAAAATATGTAAACACATGTGGCACACCATTAGGTTAAATTAGCTATATGTACATAGTTAATGGGACACAGTGGTGCTGTGGTTAGCACTCTTGACTCACGGTAGGCGGGTTCAAGCCCTGAGCTTGGTAAACGCATTTCTGTGATGAGTGCGTGTTCTCACCTTTCTTGCATGGGTTTACGCCAAATGCACTGGTTTCCTTCGACAGCCCAGAGGCTTGCACATTAGGCTAAATTGGTTAGTACATATTACCCCTAGGCATGAATGTGAATAGATGTTTGTCCTAGAGAACAACAAAGGTAGCCCAATGCATCATGGGTAAAGAATAGGATATTAAAAAAATAAACAAACATAGTCAATGGATAAAAGAAAATCTTTCTATAAACATTTACATATTTTACACGTATGATGATCAACCATGATGTGGTGTCTGGCCTTAAAATGATCATATTCATAACACTGCAAGCCTTAAACGTTTTAACAATGGTAAAAGTAATAAGAAAATCAAAACACATTATGATTCGTCAGCTTTTAAACACATTTGCAAAAAATGCAATGCAAGTTCATATCTTTCTTGTAATGTACTCAAGTCTCCTGGTTCTAACATTTGCAACATTTCTGTATTACCGTTGTGTGCCTTGGGCACAATAACCAAGCAAAAATGCTCGTGCTGTACATAGAAATGGACCATATTCCATCTGTGTCATAAATATGCCCTTATTAGTGTGACACAAGGAGAACAATCTTGTTACATACATAAAAACAGCACTGAGGTGAACTCTGAACACAGTCCCGCTATTGATCGAGGTAATGCATTAGAGTGAGCGAATACAAACTTCCCCTGTAAATCCTGATCTGCACGGAAAGCCTCAGAGTGTCAAAAATGCATTCCGAGAAAATATTGAACTCTCTCGTGGTTGGCGTCGCCACTCGTTGCCATGTTCCTCAGTTGAGGAGGTGAGCTGTACCGACAGGCCAGCCCATGCGGAGCAGAGGTAACGAGCATTTTCAAACAAAGGTAATTAGTTCCACAGCTGAGAAGGAAAAGGAAAGTCCTTATTAATGCTGGGTAGTAATGGCACAAAAGGAAAAGGAGGCAAATTCACAGCTGATGATGTTCAGGTCAAATTGATATTCATGACTGTGATGATACCATCTGCAGACCTGGCAACCCTGAAGAGTTAGGGATGAGGGTTTTCAATATAGTTCTTTCACAAATCATTTGCTATGGTGGAAACTGGAGTAGGTGAAAAGGCATGGAGAAGAAAACACAGTATGTTTCCGCCAGCTGCCTCTCTTTAAAAGTTGCAGGACATCAAACAAAAATTTACTTTTGTATTAAAATTTAGTAATATGTTACAGTTGACACTCAAATGTATGACCATTTAATGTTCGGGTTGTAGATTTTGACCTCAAACATGCTGTTATTTTGTCATTCTTAAATATATAAATTAGGTGATACCTACATACATCAAATATACCCGTCAATTATCAACTTTTTTTCATATTCAAAACAGCCTTCATTTACCTTAATAGAAAGCAATGCCAAATCTTTCAAGAGGAACAATTGAGAGTTGAGACAAGAGCACTTGCAGAAGCATGACTAATGTGAGGTGGAGGACGGGGGGCGGGGCTTCCAGTCATGTCAAATTAAATTAGCGAGACCAAAACAAGTATGCAGCTATCAGTCATCCCAGATTGCTTTTTTTTTTTTTTACGGTGGAGTATTTTGGAGCTTGACAAAACGCAATGCCTTCTTTTATAAAACAGCCAAATTGTTGAGGCAAAGCATGAAAAAAAACAGCTAGCTGAAGTTCTGAACAAGACTTTTGATTGGTCTAGACTCAATCTTGACTAGTAGTCCAGGTCTTGAAATTGACACTAATGTTTTTGAATAAACCTTTAGGCGTGCCAGTAAAAGATATGAAATGTTGGCAGCTCTGAATGAATGCACATTGTTTATGGGGTGGTTTTGTTGTATCTTTCTCTGACAAGCTGCTCTCTTTACTCTGAACGGACCTGCATTCTCCACAATTATTTGTGCGCACTGTATTGAAAACAGCACAAAATGGGGGGCAAAAAACATGGGTTCTATATATCGCCATGAGACGAAGAACCCACACAGCAACCCCCAATGTTGAATTTATTTACTATGTAATTTCACAACAGCTAGCCTTATATAAACACTGGAGGTGTAAATTCAAGGCTGGGGGTTGCTGTGTGGGCTCATGGGCTCATTGTATAACCATGAAACATTCCCTTTATTTATTTTGCTTTGTTTGTTTTCACTGCATGATTTCATATTTATGACCGATTACAGTCTAAGCACATTTATCACAGATCAGTGAGTAGACTAGACAAGTTCGGGACTTGCAGTGCAGTCAATACTACTCGGACTTTGAAATTTTTTTTCTTTCCTTCTTTTTTGAAATGGGGAAGGGCCTGGTGCATTTGTTTGCTTCTGTTATTTCATGCACTAACAGGTAATTTAGAGGTCTGGACTTGACTGCGTGAGTGGTTGTTACAAGCGCCTCTCGATGAATGCAAAAGTGTTGATGTCTGTAAAATGGACCAAAACACAAACACAGGCACACAATGTACATACTTCAATGTTAAAAAGAAAATGCACCTGAAAGCTTAGAAATAGCCAAAACATGCCATGAAAGATTAAACTAAAAACAAATTAAACTAGGATTCCAACAGACCTCAATAAAAAGGTGTATTTTTATTTGACTGTGCTCTACCTTTTTCATATTTTTGTGTCAATAATCAAACCCACAAATACTGAACTTCATACCATATTGAACAGTTTAGTGAGTGAAGAAATTAAAAAAATACAGTGATGTGCAGTGATGATTATACAGCTCAACAAAATGAAAATAAATCAGACCAAGTACTATTCAAGTATTTATTTAATGTAATATCGGATCATATTAATAAGAATAAGTAAACAAACAATATATAGTATTAACAAAAATAACAGTTTTTTTTTGAGGAAAAAAAAGTCAATATTTATTGTGGCCACCCTTTACTTTGATTACAGCATTTAACCTTTCAGGCATA
>JAOUQZ010000039.1:5151072-5162684 GCA_028564935.1 Neosilurus hyrtlii
GTGCATAATCACTGCACACTACTGTATACACACGAAATATATATTTATATATATATATATATATATATATATATATAGACAGATAGATAGATAGATAGACAGATAGACAGACAGATAGATGAAGCCGTGCACAATGCCACATACATGAATATGCATTCATCCATGTAAATGATGCAGGACATCAAATCAGCCAAAATATTTAAACATTCAGTTATGTTCCTGTACAGGATTATTAGGGACTTGCTATGCTTTGTTCAAAATGTGTCAAATTTTTTCAGCTGGCAGTACATCACATTTTTTTTTTCATCTGTGGAGACTGTTATCACAGTAACTTACAGGACTCAGCATGAACTCTGTATAATAGCAAAGGACTATAATAAACAAATAATTAAATAAACAGCATGCACTCAGGGTTAATCACAAGTTACAAGCCACTTATGAAGACATAAATATATGAAGTACATTAAGACATTCTAGGAAAACTGTTAAAGGCAGATGAGCGAATGATTAACCTTGACAAGACTCGTTGAAAAGAAAAAATGGGGGTGAAAAATTGATGTGTGGTTCTCATCTGTGCAACAAGCTGGAGTAGTCTAATGGCTTAGCCATGTGTGGCTGCCAGTGGAAGTGCCTCAGTTATCTTTATTAATCATGTGACAGCAGATTGGAGCAGGTGGATAAATTACGATGTAAAGGGGGATTAAATAGTGCATTTCTTGTCTGCAAACATAGTACTAAACCAGCAAAATTATTAATCTTATTATAATGACTGAGCTAATTAACCATAAATTCTAGGGTGCAAATGCATCCAGATAAATTTAAAAATATATATTCTACCAGTGCACATCCAAAAAACACATCTCCATCCACATAAACAGGATTATTATATCCAAACCCACTGTTATACAGCATATAAAATCGATTGTTCTAACTGGACCCCAAAGTACTTGGAGTTTCAGCTGATATGCCTTGATAGATGTGTCACCACATAAGGTACTCCATGCTAGGCTAAGAGTTATCTAGGGAACCAGCTCTTCAGTTCATTCCACAGTGATTTCACCAAAATCAGAATTCGAAATGGAAGTATTTGATGGTAATTTTTTCCCCCCGAAGCAAACACGACTTTATCAGCAGGCTGCAAGGAACAGGCCCCCAGTCCTCAAGTGTGCTTTGTGCCAATGACTGGGAAGAGGCCATCATAAGCAGTGCATTGCAAGCAGAAGTTCAGCAATCATGCTAGACTAAAAAGCATACGTGCTCTTCCATTATGTAGCTGTTGTAAGAACACACGCAAACACACACGCTTCCAAGAATGCTTATGAAGTGGGTAATAACAACAATTTATTTCCGGAAAAATAGGGAAAATGCAATGTATGTATATACACCCTATCAACTGTATACAAACTGCGCCAGCTAACGCCATCTGCCATTTGTGACTACCGAGCCCTCCGGACAGATTTGAAAAACTCCCGACTTTGTCCACAGCTTCTGATATCCATTAAACCGGGGTGTGTTGAATCGAGGGTCCAGCGTCCATGTTTTATTTATTAAATTTTTTTAATAACTTAAAATAATAAAAGCTATATTTCTCAAAATTCAGTGGATTTGGACATAATCATATATTTATTCCACTCACCTCCATCAGACATGTCTGATAGTCAGCTCTGTGCTCTGCACCTCACCTCTCAGGTCATATATGACTTGAGCACGTGGAATGACTGTTAAATAGATCCTCAAGTATAAAGCTAAGAGCAAGGGTATTGAATAGTGAACAAGGAGAAATGAAAAATACCACCATCTTGGCCAAAAGCATCACCTTTAGTAACTGTTTCATGCGGATATAAAAAAAGTTCTAAAGTGAAAAACGCCAAACAAGAGGATTCAATCATGCGGACTGTGAGGTAAGAGTTGCACATGGATCATTTCCAAAACCTCCTCTAGCAGTGTGCTTTGTATCCCTGAACTGGTGGGTTCAGGAGCAGTACTCGTACAAAATTAAACTGCAAACACATTATCAAATAAGGATATACAAATCACATACTTTGATTAACAGTCCTAGTACACAGGATGAAAAGCAGCAAGGAGCATGCACAGGCTTGAAACAATTTTTAGTTCTACATGAAACCGAAGGGGGAGGATCTTTTCAGAACATTTTAAAAAGCTTTATTTCGTGACCCAAAACAGCATTTTTGTGTGAATGCGAGTCAAAATCATAGAGAGAAAAAAACGTTTTCCGGTATGAATCCTTCTGAGCATAAAAATTGTTGGTGTCATTGCGAAACAGCTCTGGACCAACAAAACTGTACAAATGCTCTTTAAATAAAAAAGGTGTGGATGAGCATGAGCAGGGAAAATAGCCTGTGCTCATTGATGTCATGCAGTAATCAAGAATAAGCAACCAAGCAGTAAACATGACTGTTTAGCCACCTGTACTGTGGATTATGCTTATAAACTACATCAAGTTGAAGTGTATAATACGTGAAGGCTGCTCTTTACATATTCGAATTTTGAAACTTTTTCTTCGCACAACTTATTCTGGATAGTTTGATAGTTTGACGGGGTGTTGAAGAAACTTTAGATGGATCCCCATGGACATTCACAGGTATGGTTATTGAAATGGAATAGAAGTTCAACAGATTTTCCCGATTCGGTGCAATGTTCTGACATGTACGTTACACAAAAGAGTGTTTTAAAGCACTCAGACCATCCAACTAGGTAACAGTAGCTGGGTTGCTATTTGACCCGGAAAATATTGGTTCAAACTTCTCTGAAAATATGCACCAGCTTACTATTTAAATGAATTATTTGGAAGGGTAAGAAATGGGAATGATTTATGCAGAAGTTCATTAGTTTAAGTAGCAATGCTGAGGGTCACACAAGGGCTCATCCCAGCTGGGAGTGAACCGTGAGCTTTCAGGTCACAGGAACACAATCACGTCCTCTTTCTACTGAAATAATGCAGCATAATCAGTCCGTTGAGACTTCCAGGGAGAGTGAAGAGGCGAGCAAGTCCCCTTTTTGTGCTGGCTGGTGTTTGCACTTCACGAAGAGATGAGATATTCACGGTGTGTAAAACAGTTCCTCCAAAGCAATTAAGCGGGCCATTAAGTCTCTACAAATGGCAGTGCATAAAATGGGAATATTTTTGAT
The DNA here is from genome assembly GCA_028564935.1 of Neosilurus hyrtlii. Taxonomy (NCBI): domain Eukaryota; kingdom Metazoa; phylum Chordata; class Actinopteri; order Siluriformes; family Plotosidae; genus Neosilurus; species Neosilurus hyrtlii. The sequence goes on from JAOUQZ010000039.1 coordinate 5,154,223, forward strand.
GAAAAGGAGCCACAAAAAGCACACAGGTTATCAATTGTCATGCCGCTGGACATTTTCAAGACTTCAGCTATTTTAGGGGTAAGTGTAGAGCCGTTTAAGACCTAAACAGAAGGAGCCTTGGTTTTCCTTCCAACAGCTCATACATAAAGCATCTTCCTTTTTTTGCGCAGGAGTTTTCAGGCCATAACTCAGGTAAATCACCGCTTATTCCTTGTGTTAGTGAGGATTGAGTGCTATGACAAGCGAGCAATCCCCCACTCAGAAGAGACAGCAGATCTGGGCAAGAGAGATACAGCCCACATTCTGCATCATCAGCACTCAGTGGGTTGTATGTCAGCTTTTGGCAAAGTAAAAAAAAAAGAAATTTCAACCTGACAAAAATGTTGGATGCTGTGCAAGTATACAGTGCCATGGTGCTGACTGGAGCGTGTAACATCTGTGTGAACAAGAGACTGTGGAGCTGTTCAGCTGATTAACAGCCAATTTAAGACTTATGCCATCATGATACAACTTTTTCTACAAAGACAAATTTGCAGTGATCAAGCTTTATGCCATCATGAGAACAAATACCGCCCCCAAATACGCATGCGCAGCAGTTCGAAAAGAGGCGGGTGGCAGCATCGCATTTCACGGAGGGGGCATGTGCATGCTTATGCCCCTCCCTGGTTGGTGGTGGTCATGTAATCGGGAAGGCAAAAAATTGAGGGTGGGAAAATAACGGTGGGAACTGAACACGACTTAGAGGAGAAAAATAGGGGAACAGTAAAAAATAAATAAATAAATGAATAAATAATAATAATAATTTCAGTAATGCCAGCTGAACAAACTACCTCCATTCATTAATGCAAAGTCTGACATCTACCTCAGTTCTAATGATGACTCCAAAGCTTTAATTCAAGCTTTACATCTATGCTTCGGTGTGTCAGTTCTTAATCATTTTGCTGATCACCTGACAATATACTCGCATTTCTAACCAACCTCGGCCTCATACTCTACCATACTTTCAGGAATGATTCAACATACTATGGCTATAACCGGCTATGGATACATTATACAGAATAAACAGATAATGCTGCAAACAATTACAGTCACGAATAGGGCGAGCACAATTTTTTGTTCTTTTATGGAAATCTTGCCAGAAAATTTATGATCGTTGACATTGAAAGTGTACATCAAACCTGGGACCCCCCACCACCCAAAAAAAAAAAAGAAAAAAGGCCCAGGCAAGGGATTTTGACAACAAATGGTTAAATCAACATAGCATTATATAATGACCCCTTCTGTGCAGGTACAGGAGACTTGTCTTTAGACGTAGAATACACAGAGCACATTCTACATTTCGTTGGCACAAATTTACAAGTTAAGCACTTGACAAATACATTGCACAACAGGTATACAACAGGTCCCTGATAAAAAATTGGGCACATTTTAAGGACAGTTGTGGGCGTATCGTGTGAAATTCACCTGTGTGGTGGGAAAAGGCCATAATAAGCCCTTGTCGTGGAGTTTTAAACAATTTCATTAACATTTTACATACATAGGTAATTCTTAACATCAGGTCCATTTCCTGGGTCTGTTGTGCGATGCCCCACAATGTCCCACAGCAGGGTTATGATAGACATACATATTTAATACACTGTTCTGGGCCACCTGATGTGCTTAAAAATGGACAGTTTTCTTAGAATAGTCCTAAGATTGCCCTACATTAAAACCATGGAACTTCCCTATATACCCATATGAATCTTATGACTTATGTTGAGCTGTACAGTGGTTGTACATTAACATTCTGGATTGCAACAATCGTTACTTTAGTATGAACTTTGTTCAATTTGAACGTAACTACGCAGCTTTCAAAATCTATCGCACCTAAACCAACATCAGTCCCTGTTATCCTACCTCAGCTAAATTTGTATGAGAGAAAAACAAACCAATAAATAAATAACAATAATAATAGATAAATCGCAACAAAATCACAAATCGCAATAGAAAGTTGGGGTTGTTTGTGAAAGGAGCTTTCAAGCTGTATTCTTACTTTGTTTATTTAATCTAATACACTATAGCAGGTTGTTTAGATTTTTACCTACCTTATTGTCTGAGCGTTTTTGCAATTTCCCTTCCAGGATCAATAACGATCAACCAACCAATCTATCTATCAAATCTAAATGCAGATACAAACATTTGGTTCACTGCAGATTCAGGTAATGGCACTGCATTACACCTCTACGCTCCACGCTTGCTGTTACAGGACACAGCACAAGCAACGGCACTATGAGAAACGCTGCAGAAGTCACGGCTGACATGGCTGGTGTCATAGCCTCACTAATGTTACTCTTTGGAGAAGATGGGTTTATCGGTGTGTACTCTGTGAACCCTCTGTCTAGACAATAACAGAAAGCACTGTGGCAGCTAAAAATGGCACCCTATTGTACTTGGTTCAACAACTGAAGAATTCATTGTCAAGGTGCTTTAAAACCCTTTCTCCCTAAAATGACAGCAGCACTAGACTTCTGTCTCATACTTCTAGATGATTTGTCTGGCATTCAAGGACATGCTGGGGTTGTCGGGGGTGAAGTAAAGGGGTGGGGAGAAAGGAAAGGGGAAATTTTTCAAACAAACAGATTTCAGAGGTTTCAGAGATTGTCAAGGAACAGTAACTCTGCCCTTTGTATCCGTTTCACCTAAAACACCAATTCAAAAGACTAAGAAGGGTTTTCAGTAGTGGTTCTGAAACTGCAGTCCACACTGCTTTAATTCCAAGGTACTGCAGTGTGTCAAAGTTGAGCAATCTAAGTATTTACATGGATAACTATTATCTAATACAAACTATAAGTGCATTAAAATGATTGAAAGAATAGACAAGAGGATTCAAAGGCTACTATTAGCACCGTCAGAACCCACTCATTTGTTGGTGTATACAGGAAGTGCATGAGATTACCAGAGAGCCAGTATATATTGCTGGATATTGAGAGCGTGAGGAGACATTTTAGCCAGCATAATTGGCCATAGAGGCGACTAGGCATCATTCGTTCAATGGATGGCAGGCAGCATTCTTACAGAACAGTTGAGTCATTTCACACTACTGCACTGTGATTGTCAAGTCTGAGCTGATCTACATAATACCATGTGAAGCCTAACTCACCCTTAGATTATTGTGTATCAGGGACCAATTAGTATATATTAATAGTATATAATATACATACACATAGTATATACATTATACATCCCTCTAAATTGTGCAAGCACGCAGGAGGGAGTTAATTTTCCTTTGGCCATCATGGAATGGAGAAAAATCAATGGAAATAAAACTTGCTTGCCAGTAATTTAGTGATATCAATATGCAATAACACCATTTTAGTTCTAAGAAAGTAGCTAGAGCTGATATTTTATGCTAGTAGTTATCACATCGGTGGAAACAGAAAACCACAGATGTCCTGTATGCTTTTGTTCCTTGCACAAACAAGTGTTGCAGCCCTACAGCAATGATTAATAATGAACTGTATTCCATATTTGTGTAGGCCTCAGGTTCTGCACCTAATCCTTTTGGCCACACAATTTTGCATGGGGTACTGTGCAGAATGGAGACACTAATGCAATTCCAATGCTAGCATCAGCCTGTATACAAGTCGTCAGGTGTGCTAGAACGTAGCGGGATTAAAGAATCATGGTCAATAAACATCACCGAAGTTTACGTTTGCTCTAAAAGTACACACTCAAGATATTTTTTGCAAACAAAATATCCAGAGATAAACCTACAGAAACAAAACTTCAGGGGAGTAAAACATGGAGAATCAAAAGTTCAAGGGGAGGAGTTGCATCTGCAAACCCAAAAATACAGAGGAGGGAGTTGAACCTGTATGGGTACAGCCAAAACTTCAGAACTAAAATGGGAGGGTGGAGGTGAACCTGCAAAACTAAAGTGAAGGGAAGGTTTGGACCTGTAGAATTCAAAGTCCAGATGTGGACTCGAGCTTCTTTGGTACTGCAGCCTACACAGACACAGTTCTCTCAGCCTACAGCCCTCTCAAGCTACCTGAAGACACGTTAAACTTACTTGATAAATAACATATAACTAAACACCTAACACTAACCTCAAATAACTTGCACAAGTACTTTGAAATATTTAGGTCCAGCTTCACCCACAAATATTTTGGTTCTGAGGTGAGGGCGGTCTCGTAGTATTTGTCTATGATTTTTGGAACAGAAAGTAGTTATTTTCGCACATCTGAGAACATGTTTACGTTCTTGACAGTGAAGACTCTCTCAGGTATTAAACCGATTGATACTAGGTGTATCGGTCGCATTTGGCTTGAGCTGCATGCCGGAGGCTTCTGTGGTAACAGCTCGCCAAAGGACTGAACTCACATAAGGCCTACATATTAAGCAAAGGGAATAAACACACAGATAGCATTTCTTTATTTATTACTGCAGGCAAAAACCCCTAAACAAACAAAAAAAACCCTGTTGGTTTAGGCTATGCCCACTTTCCAACTCACTTTGGGTTCGACAAAAATACATAAACAAATGCACATATTATGCACATTTATGTAACGGATACAAATACAAACCGTGGCATTGTTTTATGTGCCAACTTCACATAAATAAAGTTTATTAAATTGCTGGTGTGGGATTACAGCAGCAAAGTTTTATAATGTACAACTTAAATATTACCATATATGAATGCAGATTCCGGGTGCTGTGCTCTGTTCAGACTCACAGGCGATCCACTACTAAAAGGTGGGCGACCCTCTACATGACACAGAATGATTTTTATTAAACTAAGAAATTTTCAGAGTAAAGAAATGAACCACCTTTCCAATGTGGGGCTGCTTTGCATGATCACTATCAAAGCTTAACATCATATGCTTAATTTACCTTCAGGGCTTCCCTACTTTTGCATACATTTGTAGCGTGTATAGATAACATACTAGTCTATTATAAGTAAATTGACATGTGTGTGTAGTAACAATAAAGCAAACTTGTATAATAACTGAATTTCATATACTGTACTAACACATATTACCTGTAGGGGGCTCCAAGCCTCAAAAATGAAAAGTAAGGAAACAAACCCACCCCACAGTCCACAGCACACTCGAGTAAAGATTTTTCAATGGCTCCATCACGGATGTGTTCATGCTAGCCCCTAAATTATGTTAAATGATGTCAGTGCATGGAACACCACCACCAGTTCCTACACTGAGCAGCACTTTTAGACGTGAGGTTCAATAGGGGCCGGTTTCTTTCACTGCTTTTTCACATTATTACATTAGAAATGCAAAGATTTTGGGTTTCAATTTAGTGCATTAAACCAGTAAAGATCAAGTAATGTGCAAACACGTAGCATTACCCGAATGCATAAATACACCCCATGAATAACATGGACAAATAAACAAAGGATAAGGACGTATCTGAAATTGGAAAGGTTTAGGGAGGAAAACCACTATAAAAACGGAACAATAGCAAAATGAATTTGCATCGAAATGACATTGGCTTCTAACAACCATGAACCTGATTATTTTCATGGATTTGCTCTTCTCCAGATCTGGCTAAATCCCTTTTGACAGTTGTCTTTCTGATAAGCAAGTCAACAACCACCACCACCATCACCACCACCCCCTTTTTTCCCCTCTCTCTCTCATGCGTTAGAAGTGGTGTCTCATCACATGCACCATCTCAACAGAAACTTACAGCCGCTTCTTTAGGGCTGATTGATCCTCCCAGGAAGTCCATCCTAGGTTTCACTCAAGCTCGGGGCATTTGCATATGAACGGAGAGGTCTGATAACTGTGAAAGCTCCCATTGATTAGAGAAAGGGGTTGCTGCCCAATATTCCACCATCACAACTGGGCTTCCTTTTTCATTATCCACTCAAGACCTAGCGACCGCTGGATGCATCGGATACCTCCTTAGGCATGCCGCCTTTGGCATATTCATGGTCAAGAGTTTCTCCTCCCCTCATCACCTTTAAATAAACAGAAGCCCCTGAAGTAATCTGAAGTAATCTGAAGTGCAAAGCAAAATGCTTTGAGATTATACCAGATTTTGCATATTATAGATTAATATTTCATTATTTTAGGGCTCGACCATTTGTATGGAGTTTGCAGGCTTCCGTCATGCTTGTGTGGGCATGCTGTTCAGGGTGTTCCCGGCATTCACCCAGTGTCTGCTAGGATAGGTTCCAGCCTCCCGGCAATCCTAAGTGGTTCGGCAACGACTAAGTGACTAAAGAATAAGCATCTTTTTAAATAAATGTTCATTTTAAGTGGTAGAAGTAGATTTTTACATTCTACACTCAAGATAAAACAAACATTTTTGTAATTATTTTTTTCTTAGAATTATTCATAACACGTATATACAAGCAACAACTTTTATTGCCATTGTTTAAAAAAAATCTTAAGACCCAATTATATGTGTAGGAAATGCAATCTGATCTAAAAACAAAAAAAAAAAAACAAAAAAAAAAACACTCACTTGATTCTGAGTGGAAAAAGAGAAGCTTTACATAAGTGACATTAAAAAAAAACATATATCGCCATAATTCAAGTTAATTTGAGTTAAATTAGTTCAAATTATAACCCCGGAATGGCTTTTTGATTAAAGATGATTAAAGAAGTTCGAGATTAAGTTTCTAATTAGGTAAACTAACAACTAAAGTTTATTGCGTACTTAAAGGATACTCACAGTTTATTTAAATGTGTGGGGTTTTTTTTAAGTGGAGTGATAAAAGGTCTAGTGCTCTCAGCTTTATAAATGTAGGGCATATCCTTTCAGACAAATCATCACATTAAGCATGATGGTCATTTTTACTCTAACATTTAGCAGGGAAAAAAATCAAAATGTTTTGTAACACTAAGGTCACTGTGCATGTGATTAACTATATCATTTGCTGTTATTATACCATGTCATGTCTATCTTTGGAACAAGTAAGACAAGCTTTAGAACAATGTTACAGTGGCACATCCTGGAACTATGATCATCTTCACACTTCTATTCCACATAAGCAAGCCATCTTTCTTGCTGTTTGTTGCTCCTACATTACATGCATTGCGGATTTACATTAATCAGGATTATTAGGACCGTTGAGATTATTGATGGTTCCTTCTCCTAAAACCAGAAGAGAAGTGCATGCTAGAAGGTAAAGTTGTCACTTTGCCAAGATATTGGACATTATTCTTCATGGCAAAGTCTACGCCTTGAGCGGTCTCCATCCGTTCCATTAATGCACATGGTGCTCTTTAATAGGTCAAGAAGAAGCATTATTTGAAGGAAAATGGCAATCTCCAAACAGCAGCAGCAAGCCCACATTCCCTCCCCCCACCGCCCCAAATACCTATTTGTTAGCATATGGGATATGAAGGATGAAATGGCAAAACAAATTGTTGGGCTGGGTAATGCTTCTGATCCGGTAAGGAGCTAACAAAGTATTTTCGAGCTGGGGAGGTCGAGTGGGGAGCAGGCGCCTGCGATGCGCTAATCTCCTCTCCACTGAACACCTCAGATGTGCTGCATCTAATAATGAACAGAAGTCCCTCAATACAAGCTCCTGCCATTAACCTTGAAATGCCTATCGCTCAGCGGGAGTGTACAGGGCTCCAGTCAGTGATTTACAGCTGTGGCGGGTGTGCTGATTAAACCTACACGTGCAGATGGTTTGAAATTAAAGATAGGTGGCATATGAGGATTAATGTGACTCATGTGTATCACTCAAATCCCATCAAATGATTCATTTTGCTTCTGTTTTACTGACAAATATTCACTAACCGATAAAGTACTTGACGATGTGCCGAAAGTTAAACCTAATGTGTACATCAGCCTACAAATTAGACAAGCCATTAATTTTCGGTGGAACTCCCTGACATAAAAAGAAAAGTATCAACTTGTTTCAAAAATGCAGAATCACTTTAATCACAGTTAAGGCCACGACTGCATTTTTGATGTTCGCGCACACCTGGCGAGCTTTTCTGGTTCACTTCCTCCGCCATGTTGACGGCTTGCATTCTGCCGCTGATGTGAGCTGTCTCCTAACCCGGGGACTGTTTCTATTTACCATCTGTTGAGGGGCCGTTGGGGTGGATTTTTAAATGTCATCCAACGTCATTTGTTGTCCTCCAAGTTCTGAGCTACTTAACATCTTGTAAGAGTTGTAGAAGTAGCGCATGTAGGATTTTGAGCTGCTGTATAAGAATTTCTAAATGCGCTACATTATAAATTTTTGGTTCTGTCTGAAAACTTGTCCTTCCATATAAGGGAAGAATGTCCACTTTCTCTAAGGAACCTAGACTAAAATTTATTGTGCATATCAGGGGTTGCCAAACTGCAAGTTTCAAGTTTATTTGTCATATACAGGTAACAATGAAACATCACTACCGGCAATGAAATTCTTGGACTCAGTGCCCCATCAAAATTGCACTTGAGAACAAATATTGCACATAAATTTTGCATTGAGATAAAAATACAAGTAAGAA
>JAOUQZ010000039.1:5162784-5186931 GCA_028564935.1 Neosilurus hyrtlii
GGGACGTCTGGGAGTCACTGCTTAGGCTGCTGCCCCCGCGACCCGACCCCGGAACAAACGGAAGAAGATGAATGAATAAATGAATATAGATATTTCCTTAAGAAAGCCAAAACTTGGTTTGAGGGTTTGTTAACATTTTGGATTGTCCAAGAGCACTATATAGTTGTACAATAACAATTAATCCTCAAAAATACTTGCCTAATAATTGTACACAAAGTTTATTTCAGATAATGTTTTTTCAGTTCATGAACTTGATGGACTGATATGTATTAGTTATTAACATTTAAAAAAAAAACTTTACATCTCTGTCAAAATCTAACATACACAAGACAGCATTATATAAACATCTTTATAAGATTTATCTTCTGTTTAATTAATAAAACCTATAAATGTGTACTATCATTACAAATAAGTGGGAGACAAAAATAAGAGTTAAAAATTAGAGTTTATAAATTTTCAGAAATCATCCCCCTGGCAGTGAGCGAAGTTACAGTGACAGAGAACAAAAATGCATTTTATAGATATCTAACTAGAGGTAGGTGACCACGATCCTGAAAAGTAAGGATGTTTCTAATAAATCGAAGCATTACTCCATCAAAATTTCTTCATTAAACAGACCGTCCAACTTTACCTGTATTTTGCCAGAGCAGGTCGGATTTTTCAGCAGGTTTACTGTAATTTTCAGGTTTCAAGTTTCAAGTTTATTTGTCATATACAGGTAACAATGAAACATCACTACTGGAAATGAAAATCTTGTACTCAGAGCTCCCACAGAATTGCACTTAAGAACAAATATTGCACATAAATTTAGCATTGGGATAAAAATACAAGTAAGAATAAAACAAGTGAAAGTAATAATATAATAAATTATAATAAAATAAGTGAAAGGAGTAAAAAAAAAAAAATAATAAATGCACTGTATATATACTGTATATATACACACTGATCAACCATAACATTAAAAATATTATGATCACTGACGATGAAGTGGGTAACCTCGATTACCTAGCAACAATAGCACCTGCCAAGGACTGGGATGTATTCAGCAGAAAGTGAACAGCCAGTTCTCAAAGTTGACGTGTTGAAAGCTGGGAAAAATAAGCAAGCATAAGTATCCGAGTGACGAAAGCCACACTGTGATGGCTTAATAACTGGGCCTGTTGATCTCCAAAATGGTAGGTCTTGTGAGGTGTTCCTGGCATACAGTGGTAAATACCTCTTTCCAAGGAAGGACAGCCAGTAAACTAGTAAGAGTGTCATGGGTGCCCAAGACTCACTGATGTGCACTGGGAGTTTGTCTGGTCTGAACCCACAGCAGAGCTACAAACTGCAGAGACTGTTCTCCACTCAGTGCCTCCAGCAAATCATCTGACTCACATGGGAGGACAAGATCCCTTACACCAACATTCTTTAACATGCCTTCTCCATCAGCATGTACACAATACTTCTTTTCAGTCTTCTCCATTGGACTGGACATGCCATCTACATGGATGGGTCACGGTTGCTACGAATGGTCATGAACAGAGAAAGACAGATTGCAGAAAATTCTCATCCTCACGGGCACCCAAAAGGGAGGAGAAGGGGCTACCTGAGGGTGGATTGTGTCCTCACTGTCTTTGGAATTGTAAATCTCAGACACAACTGCTCTCTGAACAGCAAGCGACCAGAAAAATAGGGATGGCAGTGACAGATGAGAAACAAAGGACCCCTTATCCTCCAACCCAGTGGACAACCTTAAGCAAAAATGTACATATATTTAGTATATACTACATGAAAACAGCACAATCTGATTGGCCCACCATCTCAGGATGATGAGCAATTTTTCACCAAAGGAATATAAGAAAAGTGCCGCACTCCATTATGGTGTCATTTTATACTCAATGTAATTTTATACTACACTGAAACATTAGAAAATCAAACTAAAGTTATATAGTATGGCTTATTTTTCCATTTTTAAAGCACAGCTGTTTCAAGTAAGCATGACTTTATTTCTGCGGGCCGTTTTCATTTAAACATTATCCCAAAAGAGTAAACCAATCAGATTGTGCTGCTCCCTTGTAGTAAGGAACATTTACCATAAATGGGATGATAATGTTCGAATCTAATAAAAATGTAAAACTCAAAATCTCACTTTAGTTTGCTTCTCTCATGTTCCTGTGTAGTATAGAAGAGGGCAAAAAAAAGCTTACCTTTAAACTTTAAAAGTTCAACTCTGGAAACCTGACGGCATGTTTTAACTCAGACTTGCTGTCTAGTGGATGTCAATATTTAATTCCTCCAAATGTAAATGAGTTTATGAATAATAAGTAATTAATAACTATAAAAAAGATAATAACACAATGAAAGATTCTGCAGAGACCCTTAAAGGCTCTGCCAGATGGACAAACCAAACAACTCTCAAGAATTCCAGCTTTAAATTTATTTATTTTTTTATCTTTTCTCTGTATGAAGTCTCTTCAAACATGCTAATCAATACTTTAGTGTTATTGATGAAAACCATTCTGTATTTTAAAAAAATCATATTGTGATGTAATTTCTTGAAATAGCAGGATCCAACAGCACAATTGCTTGTTCTAGTAAACACCATCATGGACACCCAGATACGCTGATATCAAATTTAGAAATGCTCAAAATTCACTCGAAGGCACCGGAGCAGACAGAACAAAACAAATAGAAAATACGAGTACACACCAGGAAACACATAAAAAATAGGTAGCTTTAAAAAAAACAAAAAAAAAAACAAAAAAACCCCGAATAAAACGAGTAGCTGATCCCTGCGTGCTTTGAGCAGCATTAAAATGATGGGAGAAGCCTAATAAATGTGTGAGCACAAAAAACCCCACAGATTTAGCATAAGCAAATAATACAGCAATGACAGAGCATGCCAGCTAGTGCTCCATCATACTGTGCGTCAATCACTCCTAAGACATGTAGTTCTCTCTCTCGCTCTCTCTCTCTAGGAAGCTTCAGAGTAGATGTGTGCATTAGTATTGGGATTTCACACAATGAAAAAATATGAACACTAGAGGTTTTTATTTTGATTCTGAGCCACAGCACAGACTGCCCAGAAGACTTTCCCCACAGTTGTGATTCAGGTATGGGAAAAGGTAGGCATGTGTTTCTTCTTTTCCTCTCTCTTCGTGTTAGAGCCAAGCTAACAGTGGTGCGCACACATTCCTGATTTCTGCAATACACTGCGGACACTACATGTGGAACTTGGCAACCCTGCTTGTGGGACGAAGAGCATGTTCTAGTATGTGACAGGAATAGGAAATCCAATAGGTGAAATAAATCTAAAAGCTTGCAAGAATGTTCTATAGGGTGTAGTGTTCAGGAGTTCAACAAAGTCATGTTCTGCAAATTGTTATATATATATCGGTTTTATTTTCCTCTTGCAACACCAATCAGACAAACAAAACTGACAGCTTGTCTTTAGAAAGTAACCATAAACCCCTCTTCCCTGATGATTTTTCAAATTTAAATATGCTGTGATGTAAATTTATTTAACCTCTTTAAAAAAAAAAAGAGAGATCACACTTGAATGTAAAATGTTCACAGGTTTTGTTGGCTTAAAGATTACTGGATGTTGATGTGATCTTTTGAGAGTGGCTCTAGCTGTAAAGCACCAAAGGGAAGGTCAGGTAAGAAAGAAAGACAGAGTGCCTCAGGAGAGGTGATCTGAACTAGAAGTGCATGTTTGACTGGGAATACAGTTTGTGTCCTGATAGCTGATGGAGTTTGAGGTCACGCCAGCGTTTGCTCTACTTCACCTACATCGGCATAGCATGGCATTTAGATAGCAAGTGAGCCCACACGGGGATATAGTTAATACATCCATCCATCCATAGGCACCTGAGCAACCGAAGGGGGAAAAAAAGAACAGTATAGATCATGCAATATTTCAGTAGTGTATTGCAGCCACTCAGGTAAAAGAAAAGTATCACTCACTCACTTTCTTAAAAAAAACAAACAAAAAAAACCCAAACTTTATTCCTATAAGGGTCACGGGGAGGCTGGTGCCTATCTCAGCCGATACTGGGCAAAAGTGGAGTATACCATGAACAGCTTGCCAGACCATCGTGGCGCACCACACACACACACAACCACTCACACTCACACCTAGGGGCAATTTGAAACAGCCCGCTAGCTTAATATGCATGTTGTTGGACTGTGGGAGGAAACCCATGCAAGCACAGGGAGAACATGCAACCTAAACACAGAAACAGAGGAGCCTGGGAATCGAGCCCAGGACCTTCTTGCTGTGACGCAGATGAGCTATTTACTACGTCACCATGCCGCCTAGATCAGGATGAGAATATTTTCATGTTATTCTGACAAACACAACGACCCTGTCTTAATAATATAATGTTAATCACGTTATAATGTGAAAATTTTCAGGTATAAATATATGTTTGTGTTATTTTAACGTAATATATTGTTACAACAATAAAAGCTTTTTATAACATGATTGTATGTGTCAGAATAAGTTTGAAAAAAAAAATTCACATTCTAGCATGAATACTATATTGTTATAAATCAAACTTTTTTTAAAATAAATTTCTACCTATAAATCTTGTTTTATACTTTAAAAATTTTAAATTGGATTCTATCTGATACTGAGACCATAATGGCCTAGGAAACAGCATTGCACTCTCACCTCACAGCGAGATGATTCGAGGTTCCACTCTCAGACCAGGAACTTTCTCAGTGGACTTTCTGTGACTGTGTGGGTTTCCTTTGGGTACTCCAGTTTCCTTCCACCATACAAAGACATGCATGTTAGCTACGCAGGTTATTCTACACTGCCCATAGGTGTGACTGTGAATGGTTGTTTGCCTCTGTAGCCCAGCAGCAGACTAGAGACCTGTTCAGGGTGTATCTTGCCTCTCACATGAAGTCACCTGCGATTGGCTCCAGCTTGTCTTGCAACCCTGGCAGAGAAGTGAAACTGATAATGGATGTATTGATGGATAAGTGATATTTGTGCACTTCTTCAAGCACAAGGACACAACGAATGGAGTTTTCATACACAGAGATAATGGAGGTTTATAATCCGAATGTAAAAAAAAAAAAAAAGCTAATGAATATAAAGAACTTTAGCCTTGTGAAATTATTACGAGACAGTTGTTCCAGATGGAGATGGTACTCAAAGTCAATACATTTCCCCTTGAAAAGCTTGGGTAGTTCTTCAAATGAAAGTCCTAGAATAGACAAATCTTTTAATTACCAAAATACTTAATAAAATTAATTACAAGAACAAAAAGTTACCTTCATTAGAACATTTGTATTTTTCACTTCAAAAAACTGCAACAAAAATAAAAAAATAATAATAATAGTTCCCTTGGCACTCAGCCTCCCCAACTTTCACACAAATCAGGCCATATAGCCAACCAAATTAGTAGCATTCTGGTTCTTTATCGACAAATTTCAGAAAAAAATACAACCTGTAATGCTGATCAATAACAGCAGTACATCTCACATTCATCTCAGGACAGAACACGGTTTTCATCGATTCCAAATAATCTGCCTAAACGTCATCCGAATCCATTCTAATCACTGCAGGGCTTGAAACAGAGCCATTTTTCCAACCTTTTATTCCTTTATTTAAACAAGACCTTTGTTTATTTAACTTTGTCAGTAATCAAAGCTTGACTGGCATGCGATTAAACTAATCAGTAACAAGGTCAGCTAAACAAAAAAAAAATAGCCCTCCCGTAAACACGTTACTCCAGTGTCAGGAAGCCAAGCAGAAAATGAAAAAAACAAAACAAAACATGAATGCATCAAATAAAAATCACTGGGACTCTTGACATCTAAATGTTCGGATTAGCGTGCATCAAAACCATAAGACACCTTTCTACATGCAGTCAGACAGAGTACGAGTGCTTCCTTCCCTTACAAACGTCACGACTGTGCCACTAATGGCAGTGGGTTTTATTTTCAAGATGCAATAACTTTCATGTGGAATGATGATCCAAGCCTAATTCGTCTGTGTAATATTCTTCTTTTCTTACTTACGCTGCAAAAGTTGTACACAGAGAAGTATTTTCAACAATTCTGTTCCGTTCAATCGTGTTACATTACCAGCCTTCTGCTAATGTCCTGGTCTTTTTCTTATCGTAATTGCTTGGAAGCAAAACAAGACTCAACCGCTGATTCAAAATCCAGTGTAATTCGGCAATAATCTCAGTGCTCCGAATCAAGCACTCCTATCTGTTTGGCTGTTTTTCAAACATTCTATTCAGGTTTAATTGTTGCTTTTTTTCTTTGATCGTTTCAGTGTTTGTAAATTTGCTTTTATTTCAGATTTACAAAACTGATTTGTGGATTAAGATCATGGCATAATGTGGGCTATGTTATATTTGCTGTTGTTGAGGATGTTGTCATCATCATGAATATCTGTACCCAAAAGAGTGTGCCAGAGATGATTTGATTTTGGAATGTCAAGGTCAAAGGTCAGAGCAAGGTCACAAATTTTTGAAGATAGAACACTTAACTTCAAAACTACTACCAATAGAGATGCTGTTACTATGGAACACTAATGGAAACCATATACGGACTCTTAAATAAGAGACTAGTCTTTGACCTTGGGTGACTTTGAAAGGCTGAAATCATGTTAAACTGGAAAATGAGAGTTTTTTTCTTTCATTTTTTTACGTCATGTCTACATACTATAGAACGTGTTGTAAAATGAGCACATGAATTGGGAAGCTGTTCAGGGTTTACCCTGCCTTTACGCATAGACGGCTAAGATAGGCACCAGCCTTTCTGCAACTCTAGCAGGATTCAGAGGTTCGGCAAATAAGTGAGTGAGTGAGCGTGTAATTAAAAGCAGTACCCAAATTGGGCCTATTTGCTACATCATCCATGCTTCATGGTGGAGGTACCTTGCACTCTATAAGTGCCTCTCTAATTATTGTTGTCATCACTACAGTAATATAATAATAACCAATACAATAAGCTCCTATTAATACATCCATCCTTTATCTATACTGCTAATTCACGAAGTTACAGGGGAAGCTGGAGCAAATCCCACCTGGGTGAGACGTGAAGGTACATCATGGACAGGTTGAAAACCTATAACAGGACTTACACAGAGATGAACAACCATTCACACCTACTGGCATTTCAAAGTATTCAGTTGACCTGATCTTCATGTCTTTGAACTGTAGGAAGCCACCGACGAGGGTCAAGAAGGGTCGAGGCGAGGGTCACCGGCAAGAACTTTCTTGCTGTGAGGCAAACTACTGCCCCAAAATGCCACCTGTTTTTATCATACAATAAATTAATTAAAGAACTTAAGATAAATATTACTAAATATAGTAGTTATATGACCATAAATATGAGAAAAAAGGCAATAAATATATGAGAGAAGTAGCCAATGTAATGCCCACACTGAAAAAAACACACACTGTGTACTGACATTACTGGAAACAAGAAAGCCTTAAGTTTGTGTCTTGTTGCTCCATGTTGTATGGTTCAGTGAATTAAAAACGACAGCTTAGGACACAGTTTCCTTTCATTCCTTCAGCAGCTCCTTCAAAATGATTTCCAAGTTTTGTTTCATGGCCACTGGAGTTGGACAGTTGTAGAAATCCTACATCTAACAAAACATGTCACCTCACCTTGCCGCATGTGAAAGCAAGCGCCATCATTTTATGCTTGAAGGTCAGCATGTCAGATTTGTGTCAGATCTTGGGCTTTCTGAAATTATTGTTCAGGGGACCTACAAATTCTAGTTCGGTGTTTACACTGTAGCAGCTACACACACTATTTTGCAGAAACCAACCATTGTGAGCTGTCTTGAGGCTCAGGGTGGTGACATGGTTCTGTTATGGTAGAATTAAAGCGAGTCGATAGTCGGGTTCCGGTAATTTACCATTTATTAAATGGTATTAGATACAAGTCTGATTCCACGCTTCATTATTCATACCTGCAATTAAAAAATACAATATCTATGGAAACCGTCATTTTATGATTTGACTGGTGACATCTCAAATATAACCTGTGCATTGCAAGCCTCACATAGTGATCACCAACATAAATAAAGCTACATAAAATGATGCTTAATATAATACATTTAACTTCAGTATTTTTGGGTCCACCTACAGTAGCCTAGAACCACAGAGGATTCAGATGAATTACAACTATGGTACTGGGCTACTGCAGAAACATGGTGGTGCAAGATGGCAGCCTCCATGAGAGGGGACCCGCTCACTAGTATAAATAAATAAATAGCTTATTATTAAGGGTCCGAAAACTCAAACGCCTTATTTTTAAATGATTATAGATAAATGAAAACTCATTTAATGATTAAATACTTAATTCCTGCAAATATATTACACACTGCACGCAAACGGCAATGATGCATTTATTTTCTGATGTATCCTAAATGCAGGGTTCGAAAATGTAAAAAGGAATATCATCTGTGGAATATTACATAAACATGATGCAGCACTGTGAGAAGTAACCTGTGGTGTATTTCTGTTGAATGGTTTTGATTGACACCTCCTGCAACTGACTGGTAAACCAAACATGGAAGTGTTTCCTGAGTGGATAATTATTTAATTTACATATTTATGTACACAATAATCTTCATTACCCTTTTTAAATTACCTTCTTGCTGTCATTGTATCTTAATTATTGTGTTAGGAATGTAAGATTGTTTACGTTACTTTATAGAGTGCAAATCTCTACATGATTTCCCAGTAACCATTCTGTTTTTTCTTTCTTTCTTTTCACAGTGACTGATTTTAATTAGCATTAGGCCTGCGGAAACTCTTCAGATGGTCAAATTTTAACATTTTATACTTCATGGAGTTTTAAAACTGCAGCTATTTCTGAAGTGAAAGACGGTTTTCTTTTGTATGCAGCTCAGTCACAAGTTATAGCATTTAAAAAATAAAAAATAAACTAGCTTTTCCTAAACGGTCATGAATCCTGCTGGATTATTTAAGATAGCTTATCTTATGCAAAAAACTTAAAATTTTAAAATGGGGCCCATAAAAATGTAACTTCAGCACCAGCTTCGAGAGGAACCAAAGGTCAAAGGGTAACCAGAGTAGCTGACTGTCTTGAGCAGCTTGTATTTGAAAACTGAGCTAAAAATATCATGGCGTAGAGAAGTACCTAACAGCTGACTCTACTTCAGCATCAATCTTGCATGGATTGAATCATTTTCAACTGACAAAATGAATTTCATTTTAAAACATAGTAAGCAATTTTATAAATATTAAAACCACCACTGGTGTTCCATTACAGCACACTCATATTATTTAGTTATAGCTCAAACACATGGACACAGAATGTCTTTAATAGACATTGTTGCTGATTAATTTGTTAGATTTTTCTGTTTACAAATTTTGGGGCTATTTAAACACCTTAAAAATGTTGTCGTATGACAGGGGTACACACTGTGCAGGCGTTGTTCTCTTTTTAGATGCTGTTACACTGCAGGAGCATCACAGATATGCTGACAGCTGTTATCTTATTACAAACTGAACTGCGAGTTTCACAGTTTTATGGCGTGCAACTATTTAAAACCTTGAACAAAACATGAAAGAAAAAGAAATCATCCTTAGCTTACAATATTTTCGACATCTTCCAGCAGTCTAGCTGTTTCCACCACTGTGGTTATTAAATTGGCATTTTTTAAATCTTTTCTTGCAGGCAGACAGCCAAAGCAAGGTTATGAATCCTAGCCTAAACAAAAACATCCCCTGCCAGGGCTTTTTTTTTTTCTTTGGATAAAATATTCTTAAGTTTGCTTAAAGTAGCCAATGAAATATGTTACTCACAGAAAACTCAAATGCGAGCCTCAGATGCAGAATAAAATATATAATTATGCTGACTCAATTTTATTAATTTATAGAATTGATGTGCAGATTATCTGTGATTTTATTTATTCAATTGTTCCCAAATCAGCAATCTCTCACTCTACCCTGAAATAAATAAATTACATTTTATTTATATCGCAAATAAAATGTTATCTTTTTTTACTTTTGCATATCAAAACGGTTGCATAGAACTTCAAACCATTCCATATGTGTTTGAAGAAATTAAAAAATATGTGAACACTATGCCTAAAAGTTTAACCGCTATAATTAAAGTAAAGGGCGGCCACACCAAATATTGACTTTTTTTTCCTCAAAAAAGAGACTGTGATTTTTGTTATTACTATATATTGTTTGTTTACTTATTCTCATCAATATGATCCAATATTACATGAAATAAATACTTGAATAGTTCTTGGTTTCTGATTTATCTTCATTTGGTTAAGTTCTATAAGTGTACTGTATTTTTTTTAATTTCTTTACTTGCTAAACCATTCCATATAAAGCATAGCAAGTTTGAAGTTTATTCAAGCTCTGCAAAAGACCAAAAAAACACCTTTTAATTTTCCTTCAACAGCATTGTTCAATACATTTTCACCAACAAATAGACAGACAGACAGGTAGACAGATAGACAGACAGACGAAGCAGTGCACGATGCCACATACCTTGATAAGCATTCATCCAGCTTTTCTCTAAAACATCTATGTAAATAATGTGGCATGAATGCAGGATATTAAATCAGCCAAAATATTTAAACATTCACTTATGCTCCTGTGCAGGATTATTAGGGACTTGCTATGCTTTGATCAAAATGTGTCAGTTGTTTTCAGCTGGCAGTACATCACATTTTTTTAACTTCTTTTTATTAGGAGCCCTTTTAGATAAACGTGGTGGTGTATAATGTTCACTGCACACTACTGTATACACACACACACACACACACACACACACACACACACACAAATAAAGCACCCTATAATGTGCTTTAAAAATTCATACCTCAAATTAAACCAACTTATGCAAAGTGCTTGATTCTTCACACTACAAATCCCTGCGCCACAGTCACATTTCAAATTTAATCTGAAAAGTCACCCGAGTTTCCCGCTTCCTGTGAACGCTTTCTGCAGTTTGTCCTTCTTAATTAGGTGCAGGCTTTAAATCACACTGTTGACATGTGATATTTGTGCGAGGGGTTGCGCAGACTCTGAGCTCTAGGGTTTCCCCCACTCAGCTCTGCGGCACAGCTGTCATCTACCAGCAGCCCTCCTGATTGCTTATGAGGTTTGGGAAATGCCCTGATGTGTATGAGTGTACGATTAGCAGTCCAATGCCTCTTAGCTGCTTAGCATTAGCATCCCAGAATGCTGGGAACTCACAGACCACAAACAAAACTGCTGAAGGATGCAAAAGGTCAAAAAAAAGAGTATGTAGCATAGCAGGGTGGCTTCCCAGAAGGATTACTGTTATATAGGTCTTTACTGGCTGCTGACCTACAGTCTGCTTTGAGAGGATTAATCGATCTCTGGACTGCCTTTCACGTCAATCAGCATCATGGAAAAAACATCATAATCTAGATATACCTAACAAGAATTTTTACTCATAAAAAGAGAGTGTCAGCTATAATTTCACATGCAGATCTCAAAAGTTCAAAGGCTTTTACTAAGCCATTTAAGGAAGGAGTCAGACCCTGGCCCATTCCTCAAAGAAATTAATGAAATGTACATAAGCTTATTTTAAAATAAATAAAGCAGAATAAATAAATAAATAAAAATCCTACACATCTGAAACATTTTAGTAAAACAGACACGCTGGCTCTGTCTCCGTCCTCTTTCTATCTCTGATACACACAGACAGGGAAAAAAACACTTCCTGTGAATCATTAATCACTCTTCTCTTACGACACCGGCTTTAGAAAATTTTTGCCGGGGCACCAGCTGTGTACAAAAGTAAAATCTCCAAAGGTGCCGTCTGGGCCTGGAGGGCAAAGGAGGTAGACGGTCGTCAGAATACCAAGCAAACTGGGATGGCGCTGACGGAGGAAATCATCCACAGCTCAGTGCCCTCTGCTCCCAAGACGCACTCTCTGCAAGGGAACTAAAAATAAACATATTCTCCCTGGTCTCCACTGGCCAGCCTCCTGTCAAAAACAAGACCAATCTTTTCTTACCTTTTACTTTGCGTGCATGGGTGTGTTACTGAGCAACTAGTACAGCAAAAATAGCAAACCAATTAAATAAACCAGTGGTGAGGAAATTGAGTTTATTACATAGGAAATGTGTCATATTGACGTAAAAACATTCGACCTGCGTTTGCAGCATTTATTGCAGCTCATTTTGAATGGATTTGCAATGATTGCTAGTACACACAAAGAAGACCAACAACGTTAATTTAATCTACTGTAATTAAAATTTGAGACACATTGGAAGTTAGTGCTCCATCATGGACTGAAATGCATTACCAAAATATCATGAATACCAAACGTTTGTCTCATAGAAGTTAATTTCATTTGGCAGAACTCAATACAAGTTCATCATCCCATATTTTTGTTGCTTGCAGCTAGGACAAGCTACAAGATGCTTTCCTGTGCAGCCAATATTTTTGTAAAATTCTCTTAAAACACTGATTTTATTTTTGTCGCACAAGGGGCCACCTAATAAAGCAAAGCCCTTTCTGCTCCTCCTGTTATTTTATTTTATTTTATTGTTGAAACTTTAATGTCAGCTACTGTGTGTGGGTGCCAACAACTGCAGTTAAGATGTGGCGCAGCCAAATCAGTGCACAACTTTAAAGGATTTGTTCCAGTTTTTCTCTCTTTTTTTAGCCTAAGCAACCAGTCAAAATTTTATTTAACTTGGCAGAGCACACTATCCACCAACAGTAAATGGATCTTATAGTGACACATTACGGAAAACCTAGCCTTAATACACGTGGGGTGATAAGAATAATAATAGCATTTATTTTCCTGAGGTGCTCCCATAACGTCTGGTCAATGTTCAAGAACAAATTAGTACAATAGTTCTTTTAATTCTGTTCATCAAGCCGTGCTGATGATAATTTCTGCCTTCACTGCATGCGGAATGAGGAACACACTTGATTAAAAAAGGATGTGCTTAAAGTAAGATGATTCCAGCATGTGCACAAACGCACACACACAAACAGGGGAACTGGTATAAATGGACAAGAAGCAATAATAAACACTGTCTTTTCAAAGATAAAAGAAAGTTTATATTTTATTTATTATTTGTGTCAAAGCAAGTTACTTCAGACCTTTGCATGCTTGTGCACAGCAGCACCACCAGTGGTCAAAAGCAAAAATGCAGGATGGTTTAAAGAACATTTCAAGATGATGTTTCTGTCCATGTTACTGACATGTCTGTTTCACATCAGCAGCGATTGAGGATACATTTGCCTGAACTACACATTGGTCTTCCGTTGAGATTCTGCTGTCTGCTTATACTCTTAAGTCATTTGCTCCGGCCAACACTGTTTTCTTTTAAAGTTTTTCTGAGATAATAGTACTTCGATAAGTTCCCATCTGCACCTATAAGCACTGACTACCACACCAGGCAATAATCAACCGAGCTCCCATAGTGGCAAGCCATCCTTTCTTTCCAAATGTCAAGCTTGCTACTTACTTTGGGGAGGTATACAATTTTAGAAAAGGATAAAAAAAAAAAAGACAGAAAAAGAATCAATAAATTCGATTACTAGAGGGTTTACGGAATACTTGTGTAGAAAGCAGACCACATTTAAAATCAAGACTATCCAAGGAAGTGTCAGAAAACCTGTTGGTGTCATCGGGGAGAAAATGAATAGAGATGAGCTCCATGTTTTGTTATATGGTGCTTCCTGAGGTAGATCATGCTAAATGTAGACTACAAAGGAGCTTAGCAAGAGCACTGAGCTGTTGTGGCAGTCATGAAATCTAAATGAGGCCTATAATTTTATATTTCCCTAAACAAAAGAGAAAGCCTTCAGTAAGTGCAACGGGGCACAATTTGTGTTGTTCTGGCTCTGTATCTGGCACACTGAACTTGTCCAGACTACAAAGTGAAAGTGCAACTTTAATCACTGAAAATGCACTTCGATATAACTGCAAAGTGCATTTAAATCACAAGCCTTTATATAAACAGCACCCTTGTTTTATGGTACAATAAGTAATCTGGACAGTTGGTTGGCTTCTTACTGGTTACTTGACCAGCTATGTGTGTTAGTGTCACTTTGTAATGCAAAGTAGCGCAACAAGAATATTAATATACAAGTCTGGGACACTATATTGCGGATATTTGATGCAGTAATATGTTAAAGACTAGCGCAAAGAAGACATTACCCATATGAGTGCATGCAAATGCATGTCCAGATGAAAATCACTGGCAGGCCTTTGGGAAGAACAGGGCACAGTATATACAAAGATTATTGTTCTAGTGGACTGATAGACAGGATCTATGAAAGGATAAACATGTTGGGCTGTAAGCAGGGTGATCTCAATTCACTTTTTGATCATATAACATAATTCTAAACATGTACAGAGACATTAGAGTTGAACCAATACCGACACCAGTATTGGAAATGCTGGGGGAAAATGCCTGATTGGTATCGGAGAGTAGCCAAGTTTAGGTGCCAATCCAATACGACATAATAAAACAATGTTTTACACAAAGAAAGCTACGAACTATTTATTTATTATTCTGTCAGTTATCCCATGAACTCTGATCAGGAATGAATAATAACTCTTGAGGCAAACCCTCACCTCCAAATGGTGGCCGTTATTGTCAGTACACTCTTGAAGGTGATTTCTGAAGGCTGCCATGGGTTAATGGGTCGTGTTGGGGCATGGAACAGCAGCTGAACTGCAACCTTAAGGCCTTCCAGAGTTTGGGGTCAATGAGTAAACACTCACGAATTAAGGTAACACCACAGAAAAAACAAAAATTATTCAGAAGGGCTGCTGTCAGAGGAATGGGCTGACCACCCAACAGCCTGACAAGATCACCTGATTTAGAAACATCTCCCTCAGCACTTGTAATAATCTTTGAGCTCTGTGTACTGTAGCTCCATCTTGCTGAAACCACACATCGAGTTCTTCACACTCAAGGTGTTCAAGTTGTGGCCCTAGAAAGTTTTTGAGCACAACAGCTTTAAGGTCAGAAGTTATGGTAAAGTTCACATAACTCCCTGAGGCTTATCCAGTCTCTCACAATGAGTTCTTGCACAGCCATCATTTTGTATAGAAGGAAGTAGAGGTCTTGTGTAAAATTCTCCTTGCAGTTTCCTGGGAAATCCCTACAACTAAAGTATTCTTCTACACAGAACATCTCGGAGACCGCACAACAGATCGCCTTAATGCTTCAACATTCTCATGTGTACAAGCACTCCTAGGTCGACCAAAGGTGATTTTCTTTTCAAAGCTGTGCGTGTTGCTCTGAGATTCTCAGCCCACTGCAAGATGGTTTCCCGACCTGGAACATTTTGGCTCCTTGGAACACTGAATCATCATTCACGGATCATG
Organism: Neosilurus hyrtlii; assembly: GCA_028564935.1. Lineage (NCBI taxonomy): Eukaryota > Metazoa > Chordata > Actinopteri > Siluriformes > Plotosidae > Neosilurus > Neosilurus hyrtlii. The sequence goes on from JAOUQZ010000039.1 coordinate 5,178,128, forward strand.
GAGCAATTGTTAGTGAAGAATCTTTGGTATTTATTAACAGCATGAGTTAATAAGATGACTACTATTAACAATGGCTATACATACAGTATATGACTCACTCACTTGCCAAACAGCGTAATCCTTCTATTAGGGTCGTGGGCAGGCTGAAGCCTATCTAAGCCAGCACTGAGCAAAGGTGGGGTACGCCGTAAACAGTTTGCCAAACCCCTGCAGGGCAACACAATCTTTCACACTCACACCTAGGGGCATTTTCGAACAGCCAATTAAATTAATGTGCATATCTTTGGGCTGTGGGAGGAAACCGGAGTACCCAGAGGAAATCCATGGAAGCACTGGGGAGAACATGCAAACTCAACACGGAAATGCACGAGCCCGGGACTCAAACACAGAACCTTCTTGCTGTGAGGCGGACATGCTAACCACTGCGCCGCCCTGTATATGACTTAACTGGCTGGTAATGAATGGTATCATCATCATCATCATCTACAGCTTGTTCATGCCACTACAGGTATGTACAGGAGGCAGGTGGCCTCCACAATTCCTGTCAAGCAACACGATCTTCCCAGTGACGACTTCTATGTCATTTCTCCATCGACTCTTTGGTCTCCATCTTCTCCTTCATCCTTGTCTCGGTGTCCATTCTGTTGTTCTCTTTGACTACATGGCATTATTTAGTCTTGTCAGATGTCCTGCCCATTGTTCTTTCTTACATCGTATTCTCTCAATGATGTCAATAACTCCTGATCTTCTTCTGATCGTTGTACAGTATAATCTTCTTTATTTTCTGGCGTGTAGGATAATTAGTGCTTCTAATTCTAAGAACATGCTTATTTGTGGAGGTTACAGTAATAAGTTACCAAAGTTTTTACCAACAAAATAGCTGTAATATGAAATGGCCCACTGGACAGCACTTCACTTTTCAGCAAGAAAACGACTCAAAAAACCCCCCCAGAAACACAGCTTTAGAGTTTTAACAAAAGAAAAAGGGAGGGTAAAATGCAATGTTCTTGAGTGGGCCATCAGTCACCTCACCTGAACTCCACTGCGCTTGTTTTTTACTTACTGCAGGATGAAAAGGGCTGAATTACAGGTCTACAAGAGTGTCATCTGGAATGAAATTTATGTCGGGGCTTTGTGCTGTCATGCATTGGGAACGAATTGCCTCCGAGCCATAAACAGGATTTCAATAATAAATTTTTCTATTTAGTAAATTACTCTAAGACTACACTATCTACCTGTAAGATATACTGTATATAGAGTAAATATTTGCTCTGCTGTGTGTCAGAGTTCACCCTAACCTCTCTGCTACCTCATTTACTGCTTGTCAGGTCTCTCACTATATGTTTTCACGGGTGAAATGAATAATATCACAAAGTGGCACCATGCTGTAAATGCGAACACACTCTGATCAGTGAACTCATGTCTCATGGATATTTGTTAGTACTCTATTTTCTAACTATGTCATGGTCTAAAAGTAAATACTGTTGCATAATATATTTTGATTGCCTATCTGAATGATTCCCTGTTGCAAGATAATCATCAGCAGTCTTACGGGGGGTTGAGAAGTAGACACAGGAATATGGATTATGACTGCGCTGAGTTTTGAAAATTATAAAACAAATATCTGTGATCCTCGATGTGAGATGCTCAAGAAGACAAAAACAAAGCTCTATATAAAGATGAGGTTTGTCTTGGACTGCAGAAGTCAACCTGTTCAGCATACTTTAGTCACAAGGGTGACAAGGTTCGGCAATTAAGTAAAGTTAATGTGTTTCACACATGGTGCTACTGAGTTGAAGGGCTCTGGAGCTGAACTCAGGACTACCAGCAGGCCTGCATACTAATGTAATACGTTACAGCGTATGCGTATTAATGCATTCTCTAGCTGTAGCTCTCTGCCAGACAGCTGGGATCATATTCATGTGCTACCCAGCTTTGCTTTTAGGAAAAAGTACTGGATATTTCTATATCCTATTTATCCAGAATTCAGTCTTTTCATTGTACTGTACATCTGATGTACACAATACTGTACACTTTCCGATACATCTGTCCAAGTCTACTACAATGAACGATTCCAACATATTACACACAATCTTAATCTCAGACACTGAAGGACTTAATGTTACTCACTAGACTGGTGTACTAATGCACTAATTCTCAAATCAGTTCAGTGCTCTAAATATGTATCTGAAGTTGTATTCTGATCTGAAGTAGGTGTGGCCTTACACAGGAATATACCCAGAGTAGAAATGTCAGAACAGATAGCAAAAAATTTAATTTTAATTCTGACAGTTCCTCTACCTCAGCAACGTCACTCGAGTTTGGACTACAGCCTGAACTACAAATGACTACAAATATTTATTTTGCTTTTAGAGCGGGTATGGAAAGTAACTCCCACTTCAAAATATTCCCTTTTTGTAACTTATATTTGCAAAAAATCAAACTCAAACATGGCTTCAACCCATGATCACTTGTAATACTTCTGATTACTTTAGCCTTCGAGCATCTATTTGTGGAACATTCCAGGATATGGTGGTGTAATTGAAAGCAATCAATCAATTATGGGTGGCAAGGTGCTGTCAAAAAAATCTTAGGGATAAAGTTGTAGACCAGCACAAATCGGGAGAGGAACACAAAGAAAGAAAGAAAGAAAGAAAGAAAGAAAGAAAGTAATAAAGTAAGAAAGAAAGCAAAAGCTATATTAAGCCAGTAAAGTCCATGATCAAGAAGTGGAATGTGTTTGGTACTATTAGAACCCTTTCTGGATCAGGCTATCCCTCCAAACTGGATGGAAGCAACTGGTCAGAGAAGTTACCATGAGGCCTATTGCAACTTTGAAGCAGTTACACGAATATTTGGCAAAGAATGGCCATTGTGCGCATGTGACAACAATATAACAAATCCTCCACTAATGTGGCTTGTATAAGAGGGTGGTGAGAAATTGATTAAAAGTGTACCTGGAAGATTTTGAAGGTTAAATGGGAAAAGATGTTATGGTAAGGTGGAATCAAAAATATTTGATCTCAAGGCCAAACGGTATATCTGGTGGAAAGCCAATACAGCTTACCATCCACAGACCTCCATACCTACATAAAATTGTTATATATGCACAGTACCTGTGACATCCTAATAATAATTTATTCTATACTATAACTAGGATTATTTAAATCACCACAACCCTGAACAAGTTTATACAGATAAACACTTGAGCACAATACTAAATGTATTACCTAGCAATGCACATTCTCTATAATGACCATAGTCTTTGTTTATCCCTCAAGCTTTAGATATGACCGATTCACATGAAAAGTAAAAAAGCCTTTTGCTCATGCAATGTAGGATCTCACTGTTGATATCCAGATGTCTTGGGAACCTTCCCTAGAAGAGTTTGAAGAAAAAAAAGTTGACTTGTTCATTCTAAATATTGTATATTCATATACGGTTCCATTTCTACCCCAAAATGACTAGCACAGGAGACAATTCTTCCTAGCTTGATTGCCTGGATGTTTTTAAAATTCTTCAAGGGCAGCAACCTTCTGCAAAAGCCTTGAACGCCTCACTTTTGGGAAGCATCAAACCCCAGCTGGGACAAGACATGAGGTATTAAAATTGCATGGCCATTTAGATGACAGCTGAGTAACCGTTCCAGGAATTTTCATTTAAACTTCAAGTAATTTGAGTCTCATGTCACAGAACTCCTCTAACGTGAACAGACTTTCAAGAATTCAAAAGAATCAGTAAAGTGTCATTGAGAGTGAAGACGTCAAGTTACGGAGACATGAACAAAGACAGGCAATCACTGAGAAATGGGCTTCAAAAAAAGTTCCTACACGAGGTCGACGAGTTGTTTTCCGATTGAACAGCGCCAGTCTGATTTTTAGCTATGATTTAAAATTCAGATCATGTCTTTTTGGTGTGCAACATGCTAATTTCTTAACAATACAATCTTAACAGCTCCAGAGTTTGTACTGTCAAGGCATTGTAAGAGCACTGCTCATTTTTTTTTTCCTGCCATCATATTACAAAGCAGCAGATATGGCTCACAGACTCCTAAATGAAAACGTTAATCCGACCATCTGTAGTGCTGCAGTCTTGGAGACTAATGATTTTCAAAATAAATTACTGAGATCAATGACCTGAAAGCTGCCTAAAGCTAAGAAAACACGATAGGTTTAAAAAAATCGGAGAACAACAAAGTGGAAAACGATGCCATCATCACTCTGATGGGGACATGCTGTTCATTTCCCCCCTGTTTATATTCTTAAAGAGTGATCATTCCATGCCTCTGTAACATGCGTCAGACCATCCAGAGGCTGTGTTCCAAGCCCTCGGCACTCACAAAATTCTTATTATCTTCTTCTTTTGGCTAACTGCCGAGACATGCGCTTTCAATCGTTTCCCAGATGCAAGACGTCATCACGCACGAGTAAGAGGGACTAAAGGGGTCAGTTTTGAGAAAGCTCTCTAAAGACGGCACAAAAAAAGCAATTTATAGTCATAAAAGGCTACATTCTTTTTTTTCCTTTCCACTCCTTTTGTTCCCTTTCTTTGTTTCAAAAATTACACATAATTAGCCGGCCTTACCATGGTTCACAGCTAACTGCTGTGCCTGAACACGTTGAATACAGACATGACACAAGTAAGAAATCATGTGCAAATCGATATTTTCAACATTGAGGCAGGAAAGATTTGCACAAAAACCGTACACAGGAACAAAGTATAAGGACTGTCAAATACAGTACACTCATTTTTGGTTTAGAAGTCCAGCATGCTTCATGTTAAAGTACTCTACCCCATCACAACATATGCATAACTTGCTCATATGGACATTTATGAACACTTAATTATTTTAATACTTATTTATGTGAACACATACGCATCAGCCAGCAGTTATTTGCTCCCTTTATGGTACAAATGACATACATTATATAAATGACTCATAACAGGGTAATGTAGGCATTATAAATGTTTTATGAAGGCCATAAGTAGTTACCATAAACTAAAATGCTACCTACTCACATTTGCACTTCCTGGACTCATAAAGGATGATAATTCTCAATAATGGCACATTAGCAAGCATATCCGTCATCAATGTGCACAAATGCAGCCCAGCATTTATGAAGTAAGAAAGCTGTATCTCTTGCACATCGATACAATCTTGCCTTAACAAAAAAAAAAGAGAGAGAGAGAGAGAGAGAGAGAGACACTCTGTTCTGCCAATCATGTGGCAGCAGCGCAATGCAAAAAGAAACCATGCAGATACAGGTCAAGAGCTTCAATTAACGTTCACATCACACATCCGAATGTGATCTGACAAGCAAGAAACTGGCTGGCGTGAATATTTTAGACTTCCTGAGAGGTCAAAGCAGAAAGTGGTTTGAGCCGACAGGAATGCTACGATAACTCAAATACAAAGAGGCTGAATAAAAAGCGCACCCCAAAATGCATCACACCGGTGCATGCATCAAAATCTGACAACCATACTACAGTCGCAGATCACATTTTCACCAGTCGCGTGATTGATGTGAACATCAACTGACACTCTTTACCTGTATGATTTAATGTCATGCAATTACCTGAGTGGATAATTACATCAATGTGCAATGGTATACTTGCTCCTATTACATGGACACTGAGTGCTTAGTTTTCTCATGCAATGCCAAATTCCATACAGTTATTTTCATGTCTGAGACTCTATCGAGAGAGATAGAGAGAGAGGGAGGGGGGCATTTTGGTAAACACAAAAAGACTTAGTAGAGAAAAGGGTACTACTCAGTATGGCAGATTACATTTTGATGGCTTGCAGGTAGGACATCATGTCCTTAAAAGTCTGTCCTCGGATGCCACATTATTAACTGAGAAGATATTGAGTCTGTCCGTTTATCTCAATATCACCTTTTCATTTGGCAGGAATGAAGCCTAATTCATTTATAGTAAATGAATGTTTTGGGTCAATAAAATGTCTGGGGTTTCAGATCAAGGTCAAAATGGGAAATACTGTATTACATCATTTTTTATGTGGCTCAGACAGTAGTGGCTCAGTGGCTAAGGCTCTGGATTACCGATCCGAAGGTTGGCGGTTCAAGCCCCAGTACCACAATGGTGCCACTGTTGGGTCTTTGAGCAAGGCCCATAACCTTCAATTGCTCAGTTGTATAAAAAAAAAAAAAAAAACTATGAATGTAAGTCACTCTGGATAAGGCCGTATACGTAAATATCAAAATATTCTGAGAATCTGGAGAAATCTCTATGCGCAAAGGAACAGGCTGAGAATCAATACCGGATGTCTGTGATCTTCAGGCTCTCAGGTGGCACTGTATTAAAAACAGGCATGATTCTGTCAAGGAAAACAGTGCGTGGGCTCAGGAACACTTTGAGAAATCTTTGCATTTACATAAAACAGAAATCCTTAATTTACCAATCATCTTTCTGAACAGATTTCAGTTTGAGCAGTAAATGCCCCCCATATCGCCACTTACAACTTGTCACTATATTAAAATGTACACGTCGCCTCATATCCATGTGGGCTTCCTCTGGGTTCTCTGGTTCTTTGCTACATCCGAGAACCATGCAAGTGTTTGAAGAAAAGTCTCATACATTATACAGTACAGTACGTCATGTTAATGGATGTGGGCTTTCTTTGAGAAGCAAACTTCACACTCATATGACTTTTTTTTGTTGAGTCATACGCCGTCCCAGTCCTGATGCTCACCTCTAGTCTCAATAACATGCGTTGTGAACCTTTCCAGCATGCATTCTCAAATTTAAAAAAAAAAAAAAACGACAACAATGCGCTGACTATTTATGTCTACTTATATGCTTTGAACACATCCTGAAGAACGTAGTTGCATTCGGTGAAATCTCTACTTCACATAAGGTGTTGCAGCAATTGCCGTCTCAGACGTCTAAGTGTACTCGTTAGAGTTTTGATTAACTGACACCTTACTGTGTGAGGGATCTCAATATATTAATATGCAGAATATCATGTTTCTTTAAATGGATTCAGCAAGCTTTTTTGCACTGCGTGTCAAACCAGTTCTCAGACGCAATTAAAAAAAAAAGAAGTCACGCTTCATTCCAAGACAATCAATGTGACAATGGCAGGTGGTTGAGGGATGCGACGAGAGGTTATAACTCAGTCACGACTTCTCTTTCACACCCCTCCAGTGGACATTTCCTTCCGTAAATTAAACCAGGGAGCCTGTAATTTAGGTTCAGCAAAAAGACATCATGCTTTCCATGTATCATGTCACTGCTAAAAAAAAAAAAACCCTGAATCCATGACACTGCGGAGGGCAAATAGAGGCCATCTGATAACTGCACTGATTCAGTGAGATTTTTTCCCCCTACTAAAAATCCTGTGGACGGCTTGTTTCAGTGAAGAAAATCTCCGTCACCATAAATGACGGTATACTGCATAGAAAATAGGGCAATATCACAGCTGATGCATATTACATGACATCCCCCAACAGTGGTCAAACAAGATGTGGCAATGCTCACATTTCCTGTCAAATTAAGCCACCTGGCTCTAAAGAATTTTTAAAAAGCGGATGGGAAAAAAACAGCTTGACTAAGCTTTCACCTCAAATTCTTGAAATTAGATATTACAGTAATTCAGAGGGGAAAGTGCCCAAGTGCCTCGCTGGAAGATGAGTAAAAAACTCCCTTAAAGTATATCGTAGTAAATGAATATCTGTTACATAGAATGCTTCATCCCCTGGTGGATGCACGTCATATAGAATTACAGGTTAGTCTCCATGAACATTTCAGAGGTGACACTAAGGCAAAAAGTAATGCTGAGGCGGAAAGCATGCTGCCAGATTTGCCCCTTTCCCCAACAAGTCTACTTAGATCCAGCCAGAGCCGGTAGTGCATATTTTGTTCACATTACCCAAGGCTTCCCCCCCTCCAACAAGAAAAACTGTTTATGTACAGGCACTCCATTCACAGTAACTGTTAAAGGAAAGCACTAATAATTACCAGCTAGAGAATCAGGGAATATTGATGAGTGTTTGAGGAATATTTTGCTTCTTATGAGCGATTATAAAGATGTGCAGCTGTGACTGGAACAATGAGTGATATCACATTTTCAAATCGTCTACGCTTGTGAAGTGCCACAGCATTGATTCAACACTCCTTAAAGGAAAACACAACCACACTAAAACACAATAAATTCATTTATACTAAAATATCTGAGATGTGCTTAACAGTTTTAGTGTTAGACTGTTGGTTGCTGCAGTATTTTCCTGTACAAAGTTACTGGTTCATTGCTGTAATGTCATCACAGGGGTATACTAGAAAATATTTTCACAATTTGAAACATAAGGGATGGTCATATGTTGCTGTTTGCACTACAAATAAATAAATGAATGAATGAATGAATGAATGAATGAACAAACAAATAAATAAATATATAAATAAATAAGTAGAATGTTATATTAAATGTCATATCTGAGAAATTCCAATGTAGAAATAGTCGTTTTGTCAGTGAGATGACAGCCATGATGATGTTCATGGTGCATAAAAGACACACACAAACACACACGTACTTGTGTACCAAAGTAAAGGAAGAAAACACACACACACACACACACACACACACACACACACCCCCACACATATATATATATATACACACACACACACACACCGGCCACTTTATTAGGTACACCCGTCCAACTGCTCATTAACACTTAATTTCTAATCAACCAATTACATGGCGACAATCTCCTGCAGTTCAAACCGAGCATCAGTATGGGGAAGAAAGGTGATTTGAGTGACTTTGAACGTGGCATGGTTGTTGG
>JAOUQZ010000039.1:5195608-5210804 GCA_028564935.1 Neosilurus hyrtlii
AGTCTGGTGTAATGGTCCATAAGCCCTGTTCTAAAGGCTGCTGGGAAACCTGCGGGACAATTGCGCATGACGTGATCTAAACAGCGCTGAATGGGAATTGAAGGAATAGTGCGCCTCACTTGAACACTCAGAGGTGCACATGATGAACTTCAGCAGTGGGTTTTTTGTTGCTGTGTTTTTCTGTCCACAGTTCCAGTGCATCAGCCAGCAACAAAGCAGAAACTGCCATCTAAATATTTAAACATTTAGCAAAAGCGAACTCCGAGGCACAATAAAATGAGCTTTATTTCTCAACTCTGTGTCACATGCTCAATGTCTGCTAATCTAGTAGGAGGGGGGAAATTTGGCTGCTGTCACAGTTGCCAATTCATGTGTGCTGGCGCTGTTTTATTCAATTATGAGTGGAATAAATACCAAAAGCATCAATACAAAGGGCTCTCAACATTCCTGTAGGTTGTCACTACTGAAACCAAATGTAGCTGGCTTGTTTGTCAATTAGTTTTAGACACATTTTCCTAATGGATAGCCCACTAATGCTGAAGTCCAAAGCTATTAGAATGTGTTTGGCTCTAAGGGAATGGGGGTGGGGGGGTTGGGGGGTGTCTATACTGTTAAACAGTGTCCGTTCTGGCCACCAGAGGGAACGCCATTATAAAATCCCATTAACCTGATGGATTGGGTTGTAGCTGTGCAAGAGGCTCCTAATGCATAAGAGAGAAAGGTCACGCAGTCACTGAAAATGTTATGCAGCATGGACTTCAATGGGCTTTGGCTAATGCGCATAAAAACAACCCAGTGGAAAAGAACCTTGAACAAATTTCATAACATCTCAATTGTCAGCCAGCAAAATACACTTCCCACAAGTCAAACCCGCACGGTTATCATGTGGTTTGTGACACGCATCCCAAGTAGAAGCACGTGTGAATCGTGAAGGATGCGGGACAGCGTATGCTCAGGGTGTAATTACTTCATGGCTCTGAGGTATCTAATGAGATCATGTGGGCAGTACTGAGTGCGATGCAGAAATAATACCTCATGCGGGAGATGGTGCTTTGTCTCGCAGCGTGCACAAAGCACACATTGTCAGAACATCTGCATTCCACAGCAGTGCCTCAACAACTGCCATATGGCCGTAAAAATAGGCTGAGTATTTGGGGCGCTTTGCTGGCACCCTACAATACATGATGCCAAATGAGAGAGACGTGACTTTTAGATGTGCAAAGCCTTCCAGAGCAACTCATAAGTTAACAGCAATGAGGCCGGCGCCAAAAGGAAGTTGAATTATGATGGCAGTAATCCATATTCCAAGGGAGATTATAGGGAGGAATAAAGCATGAAAATAGGCCTCTCGAGCAGAAGAGTGACATGAATGTGCATCATTCATAAGGCCCCGATCTGATGCGTCATACGGTTGAGACCGATGCGCTTGGTACGCAAGACACTTTTAGGTAGGAGGCCATGAGTGAATCTCCAGTGACATTTAAACTTTATTAAAAATACATAAATAAACAAGTAATATTGTTATCATCATATGTAGCTTTTTCATCTCAAGTTCAGTTGTAATAACAGATACAAATCCAGCTTTAATTTTAGATTCCTTGACTAAATACATCATTGAGGAGGGGAAGAAAAAAATTAATGAGAAGAAAAATACAAGTGGGGATCGTATTAGCTGCATTTCATGTGTTAACATTAGGGTGAATGAGAACAATAATAGAGATCGTATCCGTGCCCTCATTTTTCTAGAGAAATTAGTCCATCTAGCTCAGGGGAGCAGAGCTGGAATTGAATAAGATCCAGGTAAAAGTGAGATGCCGACGTTAATCCAACGACTAATTGGAAAAACTCATTGAGGCATTTGCATGGAGTATTAATCTAGTTTCACATAGACGTCTCTATGAACAAATCAGTGTGCACGTTTTCAAGCCTGATTTTCCTTTTAGCTTCTTTTGCATACAAATGCACCAATATACACCATCTTTAATCTGCCAGAAAACGTTTATTCATCATGTATAATAATGCTCTTTGGGATAGCGGCACTGCTAATTCAGTTTTCCAAAGATGTTAAGCATATCACTAGATGTGTTCTTTGCTAATATTAATGGAAAGGTAGCTTTGTAGCAGTGATATCAGATAGGCGGGCTAAAATTTTAAATGATATTAGCAGTGCACTACAAAGCTTCATTAACATGGGGAAAAGTATGACACACTTAACAGCAGGAGCATTTGTGATTTTAAACCAACCCTGCCCTATCGGAAAGAGCCGAGACACTGCATTCGTACAAACATGCAACCAAAATGCCTTAAACTTGTGCTTCTGCCTTCTGTTGTTTTATGTAACTTGTACTCTGATGGACGATGAGTGTTCAGTTTATCGACTTTCTTCCTTAAAGACACTTTAGGGAAAATGAAGACAGACAGATAGAAATACTTAGAATTTATAAAAAGTGATTACAGTGGATTGTAAAAGAATTCACTACCAGTCAATTTCCTATTTTGTTGCCTTATATATATATGTTTTTGTCCATTACATTAAATCCAAGAAAAAAATTCCAAGGAAACAAAATATGAAAATGGCCAACGGGTGAATACGTTTGCAAGCCACTGTATTTCTACTCATTCATATTCTTTACACTCTTGACCATTTCACATGTGCTTTCTTAATGGAGATGTGTTTGGAAACTGTGGAATCTCTCACAGGTGTCAGTACCAGACCCCCTGATACTATACTTATGGCTAGAAAGCTCCCACTGTCTTTGCTTTGACTGACTTGTCTTCAGAGTCTTTAACTATTTAAGGTGAATAACAGTAAAAGTATTTTTGTCCACTCAACCACATGTGCTCCAAAATGTTGAGCTTGATGAATAAAAAAATAGGGATATCAAATGAAAATAAAACAACTGGAGGTTTGAACTTCTATGTAATTACCATCCAAAAGAAGCAAGGTGCACACAGTAAAAGTCTGGTACTGTCCTGACCTTAAAATGGAAAATGGAAAATAAAAGCATCAATATTACAGCATCAACCACTTACCTTCATATATTGCTTTAAATCCTTGTGCACTCACAGCAAAATCTGTAGTGAACCACAGTGCCAGTACAGAGCCAGAACTTACTATTGGCGACGGCAACATGAAGCCAGACAACCTGAAAAAGAGACAAAAAACATTTCAAGGAAGTTTCATACAACATTAAACCAAAACAGAAGGGATTTTTCCCCCACAATAATATGAACGCACAACACCCAAAGGGTTTGCATGTTCCCTTGGGTTTCCTCCAGGTGCTCTGGTTTCCTCCCACAGCCCAAAGACATGCATATTGAGCTAATTGGCTGTTTCAAATTGCCCTTAGGTGTGAAAGTGAGCGCGTTTTGAATTTGGTCCCCAAGAACCGGTTCAGCAGGAGGTGTAATCCCATGAAAAAAAAAAAAAAAACCTTGCAAAGGAAACCAAGAAAGTAGCCCAATTCATCAGGGGTAGGGACTGGACTCAGAGGTTAAATTGTTAGGAATGTGAACTCTGGCTCTGACAGTTCCTCAACCTCAGCTACATCACTCTAGTTCATGTCTGGTCTCTCAGTGAGAGCCACTTTCGACTCCTGATTAGTCAGTATTTTTTTCTGTACACCGGCCCATGACATTTTTAAACAAATTTAGCTGGTTCTATTTTCCATATGTAAGCACTCAGATCACAAAACCACTGACAAGTCGACAAAATAAAGTATATAGCACACACTGCTGGGCCTGCTGTGAGATCACACTTCCAAAAAAATTATCCTATTTTCACAGATTCTTTTTTTAAATTCCTGGATCCAGGTCATCTGAAAATCTAATGGAGTCTTCCTTGTGCAAAGCTCCACTTCTGGCAGAAATTTCATGAAAATCCACACAAATTTTTGTGTAAACAAACAACCGAAGGTGATTTATAACCTCTACGGTGTAAAGAGAGAAGTATAACAAAAGCCTAATTCAATTCACTCCAACTCTAACCAGGCAAATACTAAAAATGAATAAACACAGCATAATGTATGCTGTATATAATGCATTGTATTGTATGTTAATGTGATTTTTGTCTCTCCTGTAAATTTAAAATCTGACCTCGTACTCATGCAACATGTCTGTTGTCTCCTGCAAGAGCATCTGTATTGTATCTGTATTTATATTTGTTACATTCCCTGCTCATTCTGAATAATACATTCCATTCCAACGTTCATGCAACATTTTCCTGTATGTCCCCCCAGTGGAAAAAAATCTGTTCAAGTCCATGGCAATTCCACAACCTGAGTGTGTATTCATGTGTAACTTGTTGGAGTATGCATTTTCTGGTTGGATGCAGCATGATTGGACACGCATGGTTTACATTTTGTCTACATGCTCATAGCATCAAGCTTCAGGATGTGGTCTCATCTTTGGTGCCCAGCTAAATTACAAGAGCAGAGCAAGAGGGGGGGGTCAACTACAAGTCCCTTCAGGTGATCACAGCCGCGATGACTCTTTAGGGTGAAAGATCAGACATGTTCATTTGATGAAAACTCTGCCGGATCATTCTTTAGGGAGCATGGTTAAGCGTTGATGCATCCTCTGACCTTCAATCTCCAGCCAAATGGAACAGGAGGACAGAACAAGCAAAGCCTTGAACTCCCCAAAGAAATATCTAGCTCAGAAGTACAGAAGGTTAAAGGCTGAGGCTTGTACCATAATCCGCTTATGTTTTCTTAGTTATTCATAATTAATTCAACTTTACCATCACGTCACTTGTATATAAATAAATACTGTATTTAAAGAAAGAAGCAATAAGGTGCCTACAGTTTGACTAATACATAATAAATACATTGTTCAGAATCAGATTCTGGCTGAAGCTAAATCACTTATGTACTGACCATCCTGCCATCCATATAATATGTGCAACAAGTACGCAACTTAGTAAATATGCATATAACTCTGACATACTTCACCGCCATCTTGCCGGGTCTCGTACCTGGGTGTTTGTAGCATTAGCTAAGCTAGCTAGTAACCATGAGCATACATCAGCAAGTAGTGCACAAAATGAAGTAATGTAGGCTTCACATCCTAGATGATACAAAAATACATTTCATATGGCAGGAGAACCTTTTCATGTGAAGGTATACCTTTGTACGACTCCCCTTTGTACCCCGGCTTTGCTTCGATCCGCCATATTTGTCTATTCGACCCCCCTTGGATGCCAGTTTTGCTTCTATCCATCTTGTTTTTATATACAAGTTCTTCCTTGTTTATTCAGAAGCTCCAGATGAATTATGGGATACTGTAGTGTAGCGTAATGTGGTAGCCTTGCACACTATGGGTTTCAAAGGTCATAGTAATCTTCAAATACTATCAAATACATACTGGGTATTCGGTTGTGCCATGTACTGCTTCTTTATGCACTAATAGTGTGCAAGTATGAGTGATCAGATGCAGCCAGTGTGTTCTAAATGACTACAAATACACGTCAGAATTGACCCTAAGAAGAATTAGGATGAATGAACGTATAGATAAATGATTGGCAAGAGAAGACTCATCAAATGAAAATGAACTGCTCTATTGATTTGGAGCAAATATGGACCAAATGTCCATGTACAGACTTTTTTTTTTTTTTCATGGTGTATCTCTGTTTCAGATGCAGCTCAGACTATTTTAGAGTTATTTCTATGTCAGATACGCCTTTGCACGATCACTGATTCTCTGTAGTCCTGACCAGCGGTGATGTTTGTTCCATCTGTTCTGAATGAATCCCATGATTCATCTCATTTCAAATGTGAAATTCACATGCTTTCCCCCCCCTTTTGTACACACATATATATCAAAAGCAAAAACATTTGCTTCTTTCTCATCTAGCCTCAGTCAATAATATGTAATACCTGCTATTTGAATACATCCTACAAATTACGGTCTTATTTGCCAGAGAAATGCATTTGTTAACCCAGAAGACCCAAATTGAAATGCTGTGCCTTCTGTGTAACGCTGACTATCTTGATAGGATTTTTATTCCTAGGGCTTGTTGACGTACAATATCGGACAGAAGGTCATGAATATATAAATTCCAGTGATTTTAAATAAAGGAAAGAGTCTCAGCTTCAAATGTGTGCCTGGAGACATTGTGCAAATAGACATGCAAATAGACATGCAGGTGAGATATACTGCAGTATATCTCTGCCCCCCCCCCACACACACACAAAAAACACAGCACCCTTCATAAATCACTTAAAGAAAAATATTCATAGGCTTTTAAATGATAATGCAGTCTCATAGTATATCGCAATTTGATAAGGGCTGAGTAATACGCCACAGCCATTTTTTAGGATGAAATTCGGATGAAATCCAGTTCCGTTTCTTAGGATTTCATCCTCGTAACAATTAAATAGTCTGAGACATGGCTATTGTGATTTTAATGATCGCACAAAGACACAAGAAAATAAAAAGTGGAAATATCTATAACAAATGCCGGGAAATGGCGACAGGACATTTAATACAATAAAAACCACAAAGAAAAGCATGAAGAAACAATTTGTTTTATATTATGCATTTCCTGCATTGTTCAGAATAAAAGGAAAATAGGTCAAAAATACTGTTAGGAAATAAAACATGTTAATACTGGTTTTTGTTTTTCCCCCTGAGGTAAATAACCATCAAAGGACACCAGAGGAAGATCAACTACAGGTCCCCTCATGTAATGACAGCCTATAGAGCCTTTCTGGTGAAAGGTCAAACATGTTCATTTGATAAAAGCCCGGCAAGATACACTGACCTTGTTCTTTAGGGAGCATGGTTAAATATCACAGTTCAGTTCTGTTTGCTTTTTACCCCATGTGGAGTCTGGTTGAGACCAGAGGTTTGCACAAAGGTACTACTGAGACAACAACAAAGTTATAGAAGTCATCCATGCAGCTTACGGGCACCAGTGAACAGACAGATATGATGCCTGTGGGAGAAAAAAAAAAATGCCACATGCATACATGTCACCATGAGTAGCTGTGGTGCAATTGCTTGCTTCATTTATTCATCCTGAGTAATTGCCTGTGCAGAAATACATTTACAGTGTTCATATATTATTATTATATTATTCATCCTCATTAAATAGATGTTCATGTTTGCACCATATTTGGGGAAACAGATCTAATTAGAATCAAACTCATTTCAGGTAGGTACAAAAATAACTGTGCAAGAAGAATTAGGCAATATTTAAAAAAATATTCTGTGAGTATCACCAATTGAGTCCAATTACAAGCTATTTAAAAAACAGCATGGAGTTTCAGCTATGCCCAGATCAGGTT
Organism: Neosilurus hyrtlii; assembly: GCA_028564935.1. Lineage (NCBI taxonomy): Eukaryota > Metazoa > Chordata > Actinopteri > Siluriformes > Plotosidae > Neosilurus > Neosilurus hyrtlii. The sequence goes on from JAOUQZ010000039.1 coordinate 5,202,898, forward strand.
AACATCTAGAACCAGACGGTGATATACATTTCCAATATATATTGCATAATCACAAAAGCCGAGTTGGATGTCACCAAATAGTCCCCAAGGCAGAACAAAGAGGAGAGTATTCAATTCAGTGACATCCGCCAAGCCTGACGCAAATAACCGTTTTAATATCTACTACACTGGAACATAAACACACGGACACTAAAACAAGATTTTGGGGGTAATTTTACCTTCTTGTGCATATACATTTTTAGCTCCCGCCCACAAAGTGGCTCAGGAGCTATAGGAATATATCAGTCCGTCACACTTTAGTTTCCGGACATTTACCTGCCACTTGCTAAAACTGGGGTTTTCAAACTTGGTATCCTGGCTCATTACTATGAGTGCTAAGTTGAGTTTGTTTTTGTGACTGACCTTGCCCTACTTTTTAAGGTAACAGAGGCAAAACTGTATATTAGATTACCGGACATTTACTTGCCGCACGCTAAAGCTGGGGCTTTCAAACTTGCTATGATTGTTTTATATTGGCATATTATGAAATGGTCCTTTCGGTGGGAACGTCTGGACCCCAGTGGTATATTTTTATACTTCCATTCCTATTCTTTTCTCAAAATCCAACTTTCTGCTGTTCAGTTTACCAGCTTTGTATTTTTATGAACTTTATTGCACTTTATTGGCTTCAGTGAATTCTGGACTGTCTGTGATCGAAAACATCTTGTTTTCTTAGAAGACAGGACAAAAATGATGGCGCTAATGTTACGAGACTTGCTTTACTGTAGTAAACTCCACTCAGCATTAATGATAAAATTTTACATTTCCTCATACACTTGTTTAATCTTTCTGTGCAAACAACTCTGAAGTAAACAAGAAATTGAAGCATTTCTTTTTGGATATAAATGTACTTAGTTGACAACTCGTATCAGTTTGTTGACCTGGTATCTTTAAAAACTTTTTTTTAACCATTAGTGCTTGTCCATACTTGTAATCAAGCCTTATCCACTCAGGATAATATGCAATTATTAAATAAGCCAAGGTACCATCTCAAGACTGCAGGGGTTTTAACTTCTGACCAAAGACAATCATCCAAGAGATTTTCTTGTTTCTGATTGCTGTAGAGCCATCAAAAAACTCTTGGTATTGCATTACTGGTATGGAATAACTGAATTATTGCATCGTTTCCATGAGATAAGTTGAATGATTATTGCACACTGGTACACAACATAGTAATAATAAAACAATTATAATTTGGACCCATCAATCAGCCTACTCTGCATGTTTTTGGACTATGGAAGGAAATTGGAGGAAACATACACAAGCACACAGAGAACATGCAAACTCCGTACAGAAACGCCCCGAGCCCGGGAATCGAACCCTGAACCTCCTTGCTGTGAGGCGAACGTGCTAACCACTGCATCACTGTGCCGCCCGAATTCTATTACTTTCTACTGAAAATATTTGAAGATTACTTATTATCCTCCAGATAGTGAACAAATCAATATGTGCTGTTCCCATGTAGTATATACTAATTATAGGAGTAGAGCAGATAAAACGCAAACTTCTTGTTAATAATATTGTTTCTCATAAGACAATTACCGAATAATTCTCAAAAAATAATTAATAAATGGATGATTGGGGAAAATCAAGCACTGATATTAACTATATAGACATGAATGTGTAGATGAGGATTTTGTAAGATACAGCACCCATCATTAAAACATCTCAACTGTAAACAGCTCACTGCAATTTACAGCAAAAGAACTTTTCAAATCAGGTTTATGAAAATTTTCATTTTAAAGAACATTTTAATGTGGGTGTAATAATTTTTTTATTCTATTATGCTGTTGTTTGAATATTACCTTACCTCATATTCAGTATACATGTGCTTACCCTAAAACTTAAATTTTGTGCCCACAACTAAAGAGAATCCCTTATTTTCTCTATTAGATTTTCATCATTCACCCTGGAGGATTTAAATGAATAAACACTAAATTTAAACCATAAAAACATGAAGTCATTTAGACATTTCGATAGCTTTCAGATGTACACCTTCAATGATTTTACCAACTCACCAGCTTCCTGCCTAATTTCCAGAAATTAGTACCTGGTAAGTAAAGTATTACTTACACGAATGATTTTCTATCATTTTCTAAAGGAGTGTTTCAAATGGACTGACCGTACTACCCTGTATTTCATCTAATGCACTCTGAAATGATTCTTCTACACTCAGCTGCTTTGAAGCCAAGATTTGGTATGCACTGTAATCAAAATCCCATATGGCATTAGCAAGTTTCTGATATTGCAGGTGTGAATAGGAAATTTTTCATAGCCTTTTTCCTTTGCTCAACTGACAATGCCGGATTTCAGAAATTTAACCAGTTTTTAAACAGCAAAATAGATGTAAAAACCAGGGATATCAGGACTTTGGGTTTGGCATTATTTTATCAACATGGTAAAATCTAGCACTGAATTATACGTGGCAGTGGTTTTAAAATTGGGGACCATGAATCATAGTCAAGGAAATCAATATTTATTTTTACATTTTGTTGGTGGTGGAAACCCCATTCTGTGATGATAAAATATATAATGACAATCCTGTTCTCATCAGAACTCACTCGCAATCTTTGTATGGTCATATTTGAAATTTCCTCAGATGTTTTCGCGTCTCGTGCATTTTAGTGCATCCACGCCCTCCTGTACTGATGAAGGAAAAAATAAAGGGGCGAAAAATATTGCCTCTGTAGCATTTAGCTGGCACTGCTTCTCTCCACTTGTCCCCTTAGAGAGAAGAGTCACAACAAATCAATACTAATTTATTCTGACTGATCACTTATATGATGAACCATTTCTTTCCCGATGGGTGTGGTCTCCACCAGGATGAGCCAACACCCATCTACAAAGTGCGAGAACTCACTGAATGATTTGACAAGTGAGAAAGTGATGTTAATCATATGCTATAACATTTGCAGTCAACAGATACTGAATAAAGCTTTAACAAGTTTCATATTTGAGTTTTCAAAGACTTAAGATCTTAGTGAAGCATTTGAAATCACATTGTGTTGTAAAACAAATTTTAATTGTTCAATTTGAGGCAACTGGTTTTGCATAACTGTATTTTTTTTGGCAGGGGGAGAGAAATCATGCTACGGAACCTTTGGGATAAACTCTGCTTGAAATATATTTAGCAATTTCTTTTTCTTAGCCTGATGTGCAATGTCCCATCTCTCACTGCAGATTTTATTCATACTGAACATTCGTCTCTTCTTGGATGGTATTTCATTCAGCAAACACAGCTTCATTAAACAGTTAAGCTCAGAGCACATCTGTTGCATATTCTTTCCCTTCCTTTCATCTCTACGTGAGATTATGGATTTTCATGTTGACTCTTATGCAACTGGGTTCTTGTGTATAGATGTGTTTGAGTGAAGAACAGCGGTGCCAGACAATCTGTCTGCTTAATAGCTGATAATGATATTTTGAAGGGAAAAAGTGATTGATAGAATGTGCGTTTCCTTTCAAATAAAAAGAACCAATATAAACGTCGATGTTAAAACATGATGGAGAAAAGCCACACCACAAAAACCTTTCTGAGCTTTCTTTTTTAATCAGAAAAAAAATACCTGGTCGTTGCTATTTTCTAAACTGCTCTTCCCTCCTAAAAGAACAAAGCCCCCCATCCAACTTCTGTTCTTGGCTACCAATGAACAATGTACTTTTAAAGTGGTTGAACAATTTCATTTTTTCCAGAAGGTAAGCTCAGTCCCTTGCTCTCAAGCCCTCTCAAAATGACTGGGTATTGAAAGCATCATGAAATGGCCACCAGGTGTAACATTTATCATTCTGTAAAAGGGTGAGCACACCACAGCTGACCACCACTGGTGTAGACACAATATATTGGTATATCCATCACATGGCTCAGCAAGCCTAGCCTCTCTTTGACTTGTGGTACAAGTGCATCAATCATGACTCCAGTAACTCTCTTGGCTTGCTGCAGAATTAAATTCCTCACAGAACCCCTGTCTATGCCCCCTGAATAGTTTTACACAGTTTCCTACTCATGATGCCCAAAATGTGGCACAATTCCTATAAAGAAGCAGCAGCCAAGTATTGATCTGTGGTTGCTTTCCCCTTCCTCTCAGACATAGACTCAGCTGCCAGATTATTTAGCGCATCACCATCATACAAGCACTCATTTGGCCATACAGATACAGCTTGTAGGAAGTAGTGTCTTACATTCCTTCTAAGAAATGTAGCTGGCTCAATTTCTATACACTCTGTCATGATGTTTGTGGCTTCTAAAGTATTCTGGAAAATATCATACTTTACTTTACAATACTTTACAAACCACAAACCTCATGACAGGGTTTATAGGTCACTCATGGTGTGTACAGAAGCACCTCTCTCTGTGACTTCACCACCGAGTGTGTAGGTCATGTGACAGAATGGCAGGACATCAAGAAATGAGCATTGAGTCCGACCCACGATGGAGCAACATTACATGGGACGTCCCACAACAACCAGTGGCCTAATTTAACAGTACATCCTAGAACAGGAATTTACTAAAAACAAATGGACAAACCTTTGTCAATGAACTGCCCCACATTAACGTTAATGAGTGAGGTCTGTCTGGGTCCTATGAGCTTAAACCTGACCGCATGCAATATGTCAAGCGTAAATGACTTGCACAGTTATTCAGGTAAAACCACCAATTGTGGACATGCAGGTGAGAGTAGGCAGACACAAATAAAAATTACAGGACAAAAATATATACTGCTACACAATGATAACTAGCTCCTCTATTTTTCTCACAATTTTATTCAGTAAGAAATAGATTCTGCTGCACCTCGCTCACTTTTACTGCCTTACATTCTTAGGTAAACCAATTCACAAGGTTAAACATCACTTTGATGAACCTGCTGCTTCTCAATCAAATTCGCTTTGTCTCCATGCCCATCTATATGCAACTGCGAAATTTGTGTTCACTCTGACGCCTGTCTTTTTATAGCCTAAAAGTTTGCAGTGTAAGTGTTGGAGGAAATCAGTTTGTCTGTTTCCTGTATTTTATTTACTTACTTATATATATATATATATATATATGTGTGTGTGTGTTGGTTTTTTTTTTGTTTTTTTTTTCCAAAAAAGGAAAAATGCTCATGGCTACAAACATAAATAACTGTGTGAGCAAAAGAACAGTCCCACACAAAGCATTACGCTATCGTCTTTCTACCTGTACACCTACGCAGTGAACCAACGACATTCTCTGAACAAAAGAATACTAAACTTTGCTTTTCACTGGAGTGTGAAGCTTTTGTGCCTTTAGCTTGTATCATTTACCTAAAAATTTGTACCAACAGGCTTATCGTATAGTCATTCAGTCATTGTTGCCATGATGTGCTGAGATTAAACTATACCACACATGCGTAATTCCGATACAGTGTGTGATAAAACCATGGAGGGGAAAAAATGTAGGAAAACAAGATGTTTTAATAGTATTTGTGCAATAGTATGCTTTATACCAATCTGGCAACCTGGTATGTACACCTGCACTAAATATTACAATAGCCACAATCAATTACGCACATTTCCAAAAACCAATCTTTTTGATTCAATTTATATAAAGCATGACACTGATGCATCACCAATGCTACACATATCCATTAATGTTACCACTGTCCACAGACTTACCCAAAGCCCAAATATCATCTGGTTTGCAATGACCCAAAGACTGTCACCTTTATTGATGGACAGCAAAGCAATAGAAGCCGTTAGAGAAGCTCATAAATTTGTAGAGATCCTGATCTGGAGTTAAACATAGTACTTTTTGCATTTATGTGGTCTCATGAATTCACAGGTATAAGATATGTGTAGCCAAATCATATACACTGTTATTCACATTAGGATGTGTGCTCTGGGTTTGAAAATCATTTAATCATGAGGAGCCAGCGACATACATTCTGCTGCAGCAGCAGGTTGACATTAATAACACAGCCTCAAACAAAATTAAGTCAAGAGACTATTACACATGAATGATGCTATAGGTTACTATCTGCGAGCTGACAACATACAGTAAAGTCATCTAGCAACCACTCTATGAGATCATTTAGCGCAGTTTTTATGCACAGCAAATGCATATAGAAAAGCTAATAACATCAACCTGGGTTGCCATGTTTGTCAAATTTCCAGTTCAACTTCATCTTAAAAAGACCTGACACTTGCAATTGAAAAAGACGGATGAATTTATCCTCTCCATAACCTCCCTATTTCTCTTCCAATCTTGGAAATAAATTCAGCAATTCAGAAAAGTTGCAGCAGATTGAAGAAAATAAACTCTTGCACTACTCTTTGAATTGTTTTCAGAAAAGTAAAGAGTTTGATTTCAATGATTTAGTAGAAGATACTGAAGGCTATTGTATTTTCAAAACAGTTCACCAAGACTGTGGCAAACCTACCAACTAACCTGCTTGCTTCTCTTTAAACTGTGCATACAAGACCTCTTCTTGCAGTCTTTATTTGTGACCACCAGGTGCAAAATTAAGTAAGAATGTGTCAGAAGAAGGTATTCCGGTTATACTTAAAAGAACAAAAGTACAACCAAAACCTGAGGTGATGAAATACTCTGTACATTGTGAAACATTTGGGATCATGTTCTACTTTGTATTCATTCACCAGGTGTTAAAATTGTTTACTGTTCACATGTGGGCTGACCAAAAAGCTTGAACCTTTCCAACAAATACCCATAAAATGTGAAATTGTATTCATGCTGCATCGGCAGGCTGGGAAGCCTGCTGGTAAAACCATTTATATGTACCATTTTATTATTAAGCAGATGATGCCTCCAGGGGGCTGAATAGTCGCCTCTGGCCTCTCACAACCAACCTACTGTGGCATCTAGAGACCAGTTTGCAGATATTGTTAATCCCTTGCCTCATATCTCATATGATACACATTTATTTTCCCATCATCTTTAAAAATGCTTAAGCTGGATTAAAATGTTTAGTTGGTTTATCAAATATTACTCAGGCTGAACAAAAAAATTCCTGAAGAAGTTGAGTACATTTACTTCCATCCATTAAGAGCAGTGGTCATCAACTCTGTTTCTGAAGATCTCCCTTCCTGAGGATTTTGGCTCTGTTTATATATTCAAATAATTACACACAGATAGCTGGACATGTCAGTCACATGCTTCAACTTATGTTTCTGAAATGTATTATTTGAGAAACTAAGACTCTTAATGTTCAAAGTAAATTTCCCCAGCAAAATTTAGACAGCGAGTAGACCTAGAAATTGTAAAATGAGAACGAAATATACATGTACACTGTGTGATTCTGCCGGCATGTGCCAATAAAGACTGGAGTAAAAATGAAGACACCAATATTATTCCACCCACTCACTTATAACCTGAAACCTACAGTAGATCAAATCAAACAGATTATGTGGGGGAGGAAAGCATCATCGGCGAAGCAAGATTTTAAGAGTCACTCAGAAGACAGCAGCATTCATATTATAAATGATGCGTATAATTAATACATATACATATATATATATATACACACACACACACACACACACACACATACACACACACACTTCACCCTTGATTTCCCGTACAAAATCCGGTGCCGGACATTATTTGGCATTGCCGGGAAAAAATGCTCAGACAAGTCAGGGAATCGATGATGGAAGCCCGGGTCTGTCATGATTTTCCAACTGCCCCCTCCTGTCCGGCCGGTTCTCTTCTGAGTGGACAAAAATAAAACAGCAGAGGGGCACGAAATAATGTCCGATAAACAGCAAAGTGAAAGTGAGGACAGTGACGACGAGCCAGAATACACACATACATACACACATATATACGCACACACATAATATATATATATATATATATATATATATATATATATATATATATATAGATATATATA
>JAOUQZ010000039.1:5210904-5221868 GCA_028564935.1 Neosilurus hyrtlii
TATATATATATATATAAAATGTGTGTGTGTGTGTGTGTCATGCTAATCAGATAACAATACAATGTAATTTACAATAATATTTATTTTAAAGGTTTAAAAGCAAAATTCAATTCAAGCCTACAAAGAAGTCAAGAAAGCTTTGCTTAAGGCCAGAGTACCCTAACTGAAGATCTAGCACTGAACCATTCCCCATTATTTATTTAGGGGTGCATTTACTTATTTAAAACACTCTGTATAGCCTACAATGTGAATGCATTATAAAGCATTAATATTGCAATAAACATTTACAACATGATTATTTTGAAAATAGTTGAAAAGAAAACAGTCTTAAATATCTGACGTGAATTGATCAAATGCTAAATAACATGCAAGGCTGAATATTACCAGCCAGATCTCTGTGGAGAATGTGCAATAAGATTTTGTGTGTGTGTGTGTGTGTGAGATGATTCATCATTACAGTCTTTATTTAAACATAGCATTATAATCGAGTGTACCTGAGGCAGCATAGCCACAAGAGCTAGAGCTAAGGACCTGCAACAAAACTCAATCAATACAAAACAGCAGAAAGCCTTTCTCCAGAAACAGTACCGCCCAGCACATGATTCAAACTATATTGATTAAGTGCAAAACAAGTTTTTAAATGGAAGCTTTATATTGTTGACTGCAATGCAGGGTTATTAAGAGTGCCTTTCCGTTTGCTTAGACGTCCAAGAGTTGGTAAGTGGATAATGGACATGGTCTAATCAATTTGCTTGATATAGATACAGCAAATATTTGAACACACTCAGTGTCTGTTGCTGTGTGTGCAAAAAAACTGTCAAAAAAAAAGAGAGATACACAAGAATTCTTTTTTTATTGTGAAAATGTCAGAATAATTACATAAATAATGAAAAATTATGCAATATAATTTTAGGTTGCATCACCCAGCCATAGTATATGCATACACCAATCAGCTACCACAATGAGTATATACTGTACAAGAACCAATAATATCTCACATTTTAAATCAGGGCATACTTCAGGACAAATAACTGAAGTAAACAAATGACACTGATACAAATAGTATAATAACTTTGTCTAAAGCTTACATGGTCATGCACATGTCTCCTTAAATTGCAAACTACAATTCCCATATACCCAAACGCCTAATCTAGGACAATCTGACTGAATACACTTGTAAGCAAATCACCTTCGTTCCAACAAATAACCCTTTATGTCTTTACAAAAAGTCTTGCTCCAGGTTTGCAACTTTGCCGCGTTGCCTTTTTGACCAAAACCTGCTTATTTACCCTTGTACAGCCTAAGCCCTTTTGCCTAGTAGCAGACAATTAGCCAGTCAAATTCTGAGTATGGGCAGGTTTTGATTGTCTGCTTAACTGGTTTTAAATAAAACTGTTAACCTACACTTGCACCTCAACATGGACGCAGCAGATTTCAGTGAATTCCTCCAAGCTCTCTGGTCAAGACCGTATTGACTGACAAAGATGAAATCCTTCCAAGTGCCAAAGGTTTCCCTTCCCAAGAGATCCAGTCAGACAAAGACAAGAAGCAAGTGAATTACAGCAGACATGATTGTTACTAGATGTGTTCATCAATCTGGTCATTTTCCTAGAGAACAAAAGAACTACTCAGGCCCATTGTTGTGTGTCCATTTAATTAAAACAGCTAGATATGTAGAGCTACATAGCCCATGCAAATTGACCACTCCAAACTAATCATCAAAGAAAGTCAGACAGACGCATCTTAAAAGAGGCCTGTCATTAGTCATCACTAAAACAAGTCTATGCTTATGTTCAGAAGTTAGAAAGCAAGGCTATTTAAGGTCTGATGGCACACCTCGTCAGCCATTAAGACCCAGTCTTGCCAATACCATACTTGGAGACAGATAATCACTCAATCCTGTTAATACGGATTACTGCTGATACACTTGTTTGGGGAGGATAAGAATCAGTTAACATTCTGACACTGCTCTCTATAGGAGATGAAAACTACTGCTGATACAGCCTTTGAACATAACCTGCCCAAGCGCTCAAAACAAAAAGCAAGTCAAACTACAAACGTGTGCCTTTTTCTGTCTTTCTATCTACATGATACACATTATCCATCAGCATGAATGTACAGTTGACTCAGTATTAACATCAGTAGTTCTTTATTCTGGCTGTGTCACAGTGGATTCAGATCCTGGGAAGACTAAGAAAAACATAGGCCAGAACACAAACTGGGCATGATGGACAGGGCAACATTCACAAACTCTGATCTACCTACCACTGTATTTTTGGTAGGAAACCAGAACACCCAGAGGAATCCCACATAAATGCTGGGAAAGCATACTGTATGAATTGTTAAGGCTATGAATGAACCATGAAGCTGTGATGCCTCAATCCTTCTTGCTGTGTACTTGAAATGAACAGGAATCTTTTATAATGGCAACCCAGATTATTGCCCACAATGAGTCGGCGTACAACCCCCACCCCACCACCCGTACTGCCTCAACTAAATTCCTGTTGGCAGAACAAACGTGGACTCTCAAGGACATTCAGTTCCATTAATATGATTATGACTGCCATATTTCCAAGCCCTAACTCGAGGTTCAGAAAATGAAAATCTTACCAAATACTGTATAACTAAAAGAAAGTAAGTGATCATTTCTGTCAAGTGCTGTCAAAGGCAAGTTTAATGTTAGCTTTTGCGGAAAAGAATAAAAACCTTACATATCAATGAATTTTTCACAAGTTCATGAGAGTTCATTGCCTCAACTTTTATGTTCTTAGTAGCAATATCATTAATACTTACTTATTTTACAGCAAATCCCATGTAGTGTAAAATAACCTGGTTCAAGATTACTGATTATTCAACAAAATGCTTGAAGCTTGTAAAACCATATCGTCAATCAACTCAATTTCTATACACAAATTTATCCTCAGCAATACAAGGCATATTTCTCTAATGACATTCTAATTAGCCTATATATAGACTAAAGTCATACTATTCATAGTATGCTGTTTATTATATTTATTCAACCAAGCGTCACCAATTGTAAGGAACCACACAGGCCACTAAATCAACATGCATGTAATGTGTTCATAGCTCCATGTATTGTAAAAGCGAAAGGTAATCTACATCTGCATAAATAAGCGATGAGGGATGTTAGATAAAGTGCCCAAGGCTCTACAATGACCAGTTACTACATCTGGCATCAAGACAATACATGCATCTGCAGTGCTAAGGGGAAAAGGAGAAAAAAAAAAAAAACCTACGACACTGAGGAGCTGTTAGACTTGCCATTATGTGGATTTTTATGCAAATACCAGGTAATGGGTCTTGAGTAGTGGGTGTGCTTTCCCAGATTAGAAATACATCTGTTTTGTTACATCCTACATCACATTTTGCAAGTATTTTTTTTTATAAGCACTTCATTTTGAAATATACAGCTGAATATGCAATATATCCAATAAAAGAAAACACACCAAATCATATTTTAATTGGAAAAGCACATTTTCGTGGTTTTGTTTAAGTATCTCACCTTTATTTATCTGGAATGCATTAAAAAGCATGAAATGTTTGCTTGCTCAAAATTAATATTTAAAAAAAAAATTGGGGTTGTTTGAAGAGAGATCATCTATTACATCTACTACAATACAGTATGTATGACTGCCATAACTTGTACTATTAACTGTAAACTGAGCATTTCTTCTATATTTAGTCAATTTGATATCTTTTATAACCACAAGTGATGCGTTCCTGTATTACTGCAATATATCCACACCATAAATCTGTCCCTCCTAATAAGAACGCATCTTCTTAAATTCAACTTGAACTCTAGTTCCACGCACAGTACAATGTATAGGTTGTATGCATGGATCCCTCCATTACACAATCGTTCAGAATACCCATCATCTAACCAAGCTGGCTATAAACACATCCGATTTGAATCAACTCATAGCATACGGCTTAGAAACAGATTTCTAACAGGCTGATCTGAAACTCGAACAATTCGCAAGGTATCAATAGAGCTGCCCTATTTTCCATTCAAAGCAAAGCTTACTAACTCAAGGGGATATTCTTAGCTGTGTTGAGAACATGGACCAAAATAACAATGCATGAGACATGCAGTGTGAGAGCGGTGCTGATTAGGCTTTTGCACTTCAGACTTTCATCCCAAAAATAAATAAATAAATAAATAAATAAAATATGCAAAGCAATCTTCTGAATTTCAGATTCACTCAATAAGCAGTTTTAAACCAGACGCTGTCACTCCAGCCAACAAAATCCCAACAAATTCAGGTGGGCAATAAACATCACTCTCGAAAAGCTCTTTATTCATAGTTTTCTTTAACATTATGCACATCTTTGCTGATTGGGTCTGAAAGATAGTCCTCCTCATATACTGATAAAGCACAAAAAGCAGGCATGACAGGAATTTGTTTTGACATACTAATCATGTTTTTGCCTCTGAAACAACACTGCAGTTGCTTCTCCCTCCACTATTTCCACAAAATAGATGGACTTTGACTGGCATGTAATTTCAAGCTGGTTACTTTATTTAAAAAAAAGAGTGTGCAACAGAGAGAGAAAGAGAGAGAGAGAGAGAAGTAAAAAGTAAATCCTTCTAAACTACGTGTTGAAGGAAAAACACCATTTTGACAGATTGCAGGTCGAATTTCAGATTGTGAAGTAAGTAAAGTTCCTGTTTGAGAAACACCTGGAGTGTGACACATAAATCCCGAAAACTCCTAAAACAATGCATCATCATAGAACAAGAGTACTTGTAAGTCAAGCATTCCACACCAATGTTACTATAGTCTGTCGTATATCGTGGAGCACTGTGAAGTACATGGGTCTTATGTAGGTAAGAGTCAGCACTAATATAAACTCATACAGGGGGAGAAGACTTCATCACATGTATACTGAAGTGTTCTTTGGAAGAAAAACAGGATTCATCCACAACCATCAGTATCGCTGTGCATGCTAATGCTAATCATTCTGTTTTGTCTGATGTGAAACACAGGTGTGTGCTGCAGTACAAACGTAAACGCCCAAACTACTGAAAACCTGTTGATTTTACCCTACAGCTTGACATTTATTATAATTATTTGCCTTCACTGGTATTACCTGTTGCTAAAATAAGCAAACAGTGATAAGGATCAATAAAGTGTTATGCCAATGAGATAACAGTACGTATTAACTTTCAGTTATGTTCAGGCATATCAGCATTTACGGATAACTAATTCCCCGCAAGCAGTCCATTAACACGATTTAGTCATGGCTAATGTCTATATATCATATTTATGCATACCTTTTTTATCTGACACCATGCAGTGCATGTGATGAATGGGTCGAGATCTTCTGACCACTCTAAAATGTTCAGGCCATTGAACATCTGTTTTACTACATAAACGAATTTTGAATGAAATAACATGAAATTTTAGTAGGTTGCAATCTAAAACCTCATCATCTAGAAGCCGCTAGATAAAATATTACACACTAAACAACAAAACAGCTGCTTTGATTTTTTTTAACTTATCTTTTTATCTAAAGTGTGTAATTAATTTTTCCTATGCTAATATCTACACATTTTTTTCCTTCGGTGATTAGTTTTTAAGTATTATTTTATGATAAATTAACAGATTTTTGACAGAAATCTCAGAGGAGATTGGCTGTTGCTAGAGCCAGTTGAAAAGTGACCAAATCTCGAATGTACACAATAACAGTATGGGCTTCAAATTTTACAAGGTTACCTTGGCAGGAACATTTTTGAAATACTTCTTGAGTCATACAGACTTAAGTTTTGAAATCTTGAAAAAAATGCTTTTTTACAAATTTGCCCAATATAAAATTCCATTAAAACTGATTGATTAATTGAATATTTAAGGTTAACTTTTTCTTTGTCCTATATCCATATACATACATGATTTGCACGTCTCCTTTTTTAAACAACCTATCTATGGATCATCGCTGCCCATTCTCATAAGAGCTCATCATTGACAAGATCATGACATGGTATGTTACTTGCACTGCTGTGGCTGTATTGTTGCACCTAATTATTGCTAGGTTTACTTTTATTTTGGTATATGAATTATGTACTGTATAATAACTTAACATTTTGTTAAAATGCTCATGGGAGTTAAATACAGTCAAAACCATTGATTTTAGGAAAAATTTCCTTCAGACGATCTACTGATGCAGATGTGAAGCAGGGCAATGTATTTAATGCATAAACATGACTGGAGATGTTCAGCAGACGTTTGTGTTCTATAGACTTTGGTGGAGCCGGATGACAGTGACACTACACTATACATTTGCCAGGTACCAGCACATTTTAGCCAAAAATAAATAAATTTAAATATATATATATATATCAAAACACATTTTTCTGTTTTGAGTATTTGCATGTGAAACAAGGTCACATGATAATTCCCCTCTTCCTCTGCTAGATTGCCCAGAGCAACTTAATTAACCCTTCCTGTAGTTACCATTTTGACCAGTGGTTGCAATATTAACTTAAAGCTATGTGAAGAAGTCAGCATATTATGCTACAATTTCATGCCATCTACAAAGGAGACTTAATAAATGGGGGAAAAGTGGGGTAGTAAACAGTGGGTAATTCTATAAATAAACCACTGTTTGTCTGATGTATGACAATGGAAGCTCATATTGTGTGTAGATTTGCCTTGTTTTTTTTTTTTTTGTCCCCAAAATTCTCTAGTTTGTATCTGACTTGTTAATTTAATATCTGGTCACTTGTATTTTTGCCATTATCATACCTTAGATGAACTGACAAACGCATGTCCTATACTTGTGATTTCAGAGAACACGTGAGAATGAAACGGCAGCTTTTTAAAGCGGCTAATGCAAATTATTAAATGTATTTCAGCAGATTGCAAACCCACCTGAAAAAATTACATTTACACATATGTTCATGAGCATAACCAGAGTGTTTGGAAGGCTTGCCTTTCAGTTCACTTTGAAGATGGGGATTTCCTGGATTTCAGGATATCTTTTCAACACAATCCCATACTTGGATCACCTCCAAAATGAAATGGTTTGTTATTCGAACCACACCCTATTCAAAAAAATAAATTTTCATCCAAATCTGTCGATAGCTTTTTGATGTATACTGCACACAAAACAGATAGAGTAACAAATGAACAATTGGACTAACAGACTAGATAGACTAACAAATATACACATTATAACTGAGGACTTAAGAAAATGAAATTTTGTTAAATTAGAGCTCTGACCCACTTGCCCTTATGTCTAACAATTCCATTGCCAGTGATCTGTATATGCTAATAAATCTTGAAACTTATAAGAGGCACTACTGGAAATAATATATCTGCCGTAAAATAACAGACAAAATAAAACGTATGTAATTTTCAACCTGTATACATGAGCAAGTAGTGGTTAATATGTCACATAACAAATCAAAATCTTCCTACAAGAGCATCCTGTCATTATTGTCAAAATAGAGGCTTTATGCATAGTTAAAAGATGCTTTGTTTTGACACACTACAATTAGTGTAATTTTAGAAGCTTTGACAGTTGATTTGGAAGACTTTCAGTTTCAGGGGAAACTCTGGGACGTTGTGCAGGATGAATACTCTCAGACTGGTACAGTTCCATAAACTTCAAAGCGAGGTTTCTCAGAGGAGCCCATTTATATGTATGTGGTGAAATAAACTCTAAAGATCCGTGACTGCTGTAGATACAAATTGAATCAAAATGTATCCAAGGAGAGAGGTAATCTTGTGTATAGCCACAGTATGAATCTATAAATTCTGGACGTCTCTGCGGAGCAGGTCATTTTTCTAACCCGATCTATCATCTGACTTTCTCAGCCTTCTCTGCTCAATTCTAATTTCGGGTGACTAGCGTCGATCAAACTGGCAAATAGCAGAGCCAGAGCGTGATACTTCTTGAAATGACAGCAATTAAAAATAGAATTTATGATAGACTGCTCTCAAAACATGGAGAGTAGAACATTTGAGATAAGAAAGAAGCAGCAGAAAAATCAATATGGCGTGAGATCAAAACAAATGTATGATGTAAAATGCACTCCAATCCCTTTCAGGTATGCACGTAGTATTGCATTTTATTATAGTTCGTCACAGAAGATCTGCGATACTTCACATTGTTTTATTGTTGATGTTTTTCCCCCCATACTATTACCTTAACTTTACTGTCAACTGTTTTTTTTTTTAACTATTTACCTCCATCATGGCCACCATACCATGTGACACGAAGCACCATACACACATACAGATAAGAAAATCCCATTAGATGTCTACACGCTTCTAAAATGTACTCCCTTTCCGTCTCAAAGTTTATAGTTGCAATAACTTTAGCATATTTGTTTTGCATTTGCATATACATACAGTTACCACTTTATAACAGGAATAACTGCACACCTTCTCATTTAAACAGTAAATTATCTAACCATGTGACAGGAACACAATTCTTGAAACAAAGCACATTTAGGACATGAGCTTCAGTTAATGTTTCCATCAAACAGGATGGAAGGTAAGTATGACCTCAGTGGCTATGGCATGGTTGTTGGTGGCAGTGAGCTGGATTGAGTTCTTCAGAAATGGAATCTCGTAGGATTTGTGCACTAAATAGCATCTAGTCAATACATTACAAAAATATCCACAGGAGCAACAGCTCTGCAGGCAGTAAACTCTACACTGATGGAGATCAGAGGAAAATCACTGGATTGACTGCAAATAATCACTTTTTACACCTATGATGAGCAGAAAAGCATCTCAGAGGTAGAATTATAAGCCATTCTTGATAGCAATAGATAGATATATATGTGGCTACAGACAGCACAGACTACATGAAACTGCTGAGATTGGAAAAATACATGACGACATTCTTGAAATATCCACAACTCGTGTATTATTCAACTTTCCACTTACAGCTGTAATCAGTGGATCAAGAGGTTAATTACATTTTAGTGTGCGCTTCTGTATAGATGTAGTTGATGAATGCGGAAAAGTGAATTTGAGTGAGGGAAAATATACCGGAATCTATCTACTACTACAGTGTACATATCAGATAAACATTAACACCATTCACAGAAGTGGGGACATTTCGTCAAACAACAACAGAGATCATGTTTTCCTTCTACCACTACATGCTAACTAATTCTATGAACCTTGTATAGCTTTGGCAGCTCTGCGCGTAGACAAGAGCACAGGTGACAAACTAAGGGAATAAATAACTCTGTTTGGCTGTAAGAGCATTTTTCTGGCATGCCTTGGGTCCGCTTGTCCTCTTAGAAGGAAGGGTCAGTGCAAATCAATACAGTGTTATTCTGACTGATCACCTTGATCTTTTAATGAAATATTTCCATCCTGGCGGGAGTTGTCTCTTCACCTTGCCCATCAACAGAGCACAGGGGCTCACTGAATGTTTAATGGGTGTATGTTATGGTCTTTGCGGTTATTAGATCTCAAGTCGATTAAACATCGGAGAATTTGGAGAGGTGTGGCTGACAATGTTTTCCAACACCACCATCAAAACACTAGCTGAGGGAATATCTTTCTGGGGAGTCCCCCGCCCACATAACAGATACTCTGATTTTACATGTGCAGTCTGACTTCCTCCTTACCTTTATGGTCTTTTTACTCTTGGTGCCTACTCTACTCTGATTGGTTACCTGAAAGCTTCACGCTCAGTGTGCTGGGATCCCAACCAGGAAAGGTGGAGATCCCGCTGTGTATAGATGGCACAGTGGGAAAGGCTAATCAAGAGATCCAGTGTGTCATGACACATTATTGTACCAAAAATTGTTGAAAACCTTGTTTACGGCCTGCTCACCCTGTCCAGGAGGAAAACTTGCGCTAACCTCATTATTTGACAATCAAGCATAATAATATGAAAATCAACTAATTGATGGATACTTGGAAAATGCTGGTTATATTTATAAGTATGTTCATAGTCACATTTATAGGCTGGTTACATTTATAAATTCATTCATTCATTTTCTGAACCACTTAATCCTAATTGGGGTCACAGGGAGGCTGGCGCCCATCTCAGCCAACCACAGGCTAGGGCAAAGCACACCTTGGACAGCTTGGGAGGCCATCACAGTACATTTATAAAAATATTGGTTATATTTCAATAACGACATTCCTGAGCTTTATTTTTATACTATGTATTCCTATAACAACAGGTCAACTGACTGCCAGAAAAAGGTCTAAGATAGTGAAATTTCTTCAGTTGGAAGACAGAAATCATGGTGACTTGTTAAGAAAATAAAAATATAATTGATTTCAATAAAAACTTAATAGATATAGGATAATTTAAAGTTAATGGAGATTAAAAATTAGCACATGATGCAGATGTGCATATTAACTATATGTGCTAATCTGCATCATGAAATCAGAAATGCACTTCTGTTAGGATTTTGATCCTGGTTACATCCCTGGCTCCATGTGTACATAGGCAAGATGTATAATTTAGTATTTTGGGGTGGTTGGTTTGCAGTCCTTTTCTGGGCCTGACTGGATGGGGCAAACTGAAATTGAGTTCCCAAGTGGTCTGAAAGGAAGGCAGCAACATTGGTTTGTCAACAGTCTCTGCCAGAGATTCATTGTGCCCACACCTGGTCTTCTAATTATTTTTACACTGTTCAATTCCTG
Source organism: Neosilurus hyrtlii (assembly GCA_028564935.1). NCBI lineage: Eukaryota > Metazoa > Chordata > Actinopteri > Siluriformes > Plotosidae > Neosilurus > Neosilurus hyrtlii. The sequence goes on from JAOUQZ010000039.1 coordinate 5,221,551, forward strand.
CTGTGCCCCGGGGTTTTCAAAAGTTATCCAACACTGAACATTGGTTTCATTTCTTTCTTCAAGCTAGTCTGACTGCAGCCAGTTCCCTTGATAGTTTCTAGCCTCCCCATCTTTCTCTATCTCCTGGTCTCATTCTCTCTCTCTTTTATATATGTATTCTCAATATCACCATCCTATCTTTCCTGCTAAGCTCACTGGTATCAATACACAGTATCAAGATCTGGAGGATTTAGAAACATTTACACACACACACACACACACACACACACACACACACACACACACACTTGACTATTTGCTTTACAGAGAAAATAATAG
>JAOUQZ010000039.1:5265023-5290342 GCA_028564935.1 Neosilurus hyrtlii
ATATATTTTTTTTTTTTTTTTTTATTATTAAAAGCATGGGCTCATGGCCATATTGGGGTATGTCTGTTCATAAATGACTTGCATTTAACCCAAATTCTTTGCCGTTAGTACTAAAGGAATGGGAAAATATCACAGACATGGGACTGTCGTCAGAATGTACATACTGTTACACTAACAATTCTACATGTGCTACTTATGCCTTTTAATATAAAAGAGATAGGTCACATGATCATAGAATGAGCATGACCTATTCTAGGAAGTCAGTAACACGGCTAAAACCCCAGAAGTCTTGCTTCCCCGCTATGTTTTTTAAAATGTCTATACTTCACTGTTCTGTTCAGCCAACACGTTGTTTGGTTTTGGCAGACACAAGACACAAGTACTGATTGGAATGTAGCTTGGGGGTTTTCTATTGGTAATTTTTAGAAGGTAAAATATGATATAAGCTCTTTCAAAAAATCCTAGAGATATTCCAGCAATAGTTACATCACCCCATCACCACATGCACATCTAATCCAAATGCGAATATTGAGACCCATGAGCATCACTGATGTAAAGGACACAAAAAAATGTGTTGGAAAACTTACAAGTGAAACAAATGTCACTTTCCAACTCCCCAGTGATGAGTGCATGAAGTTCCACTGCATCAACCACGCCTTTGACCTCTTCTCCTACACTCGCAGGCAAACTGGCATTTAGACGATGTTAGTGTGGCTGAGCCAAGTACGTTTCGGTGATGCAGAGTCTTGGAGAAAGATGAGAGCAGCACTGCGCTCTACCCCACAGGCAGCCCTGCCTTTAAATCAGCTGCTGGAGTGTTCACTTCTAGTTTAGCAGGTCAGTGGTTCGAGGCCTGCTTTAGGCAACTCATCGTACGTGAGCCACGAAAATTCTGAAGGTCAGCACCCAAAATCTAATTGCAATGTTTAAGTTACGCGTCAAGTGAGAGATTTAATTATTTACCAAAAATATATGGTCCATCACTTCCAAATTAGGTAAAAAAAAAAAAATTCAAGTTCACGACAGGTTTAGCACTCGTGGCTAACCCTGCATTACAGAAAAGGCAGCACTTTAGTAGTAGGTGTGACTAACACTTAATCCATCCTATTCTAATTAAAGTGCAATTCCATCGCAAGAAGTCCAGAAATGCCGAACTGTAATATAATAATATTATATACGTATAATTTAAAACATTCACTATTTTTGTATCACTAAACAGGACATGACTTAATAATCCAAGGCTGACATTTAGGTGCTAAACCAGCTCTGGTATCTCTTAAAGGCTTCCAGACTTTTGGTCTAATGGCATATTTATAACCATTTTTTTTTATTCCTGCTGCTTGGTGAGGAAACAATGACAAATTGCTTCATTTAAGTTCTGCTCAGGAAACATCAGTTGAGGTGTCTAAGTCCCAGGTTTACAGTTAGTTACACCAGTCTACCATTCGGCTGCTCCTCAGCATATCATCTTTAATGATGGCTTGTAATGCCCTGTCACACTGTTATTTACATTTACTGTCAGTTCACACACACTCATCATGAACATGGCATGGCAATATTGGGCTTTGTGTTTTTTTCAGTGAAAAAAAAAAGGTGAAAGTTTTCATTTTATTTATATACAATTAAAATGTTTGATATACAGGGTAAAAAATATGCATACACCTAATATGTGATCAGCTCCAGCATAATACGTATGAAGTCACCAGGTAGTGTTTTAAGTAAGAGCCAAAGTTGAAAATGATTTATCTGGATAAAAATGCAATATTGCCAAGAATACATCCTTCGAAGCATAATCTTCGGCATGATCAAGTTCAAATATCCATAAACATAATCTATCCATGCTAAAATACTTGTTTAAGAAAGGGTACCATGTCTAAGTTGGTGTAAAAAAATAAAAATATCCATTCATTTTTAAATAAGATTTTCAAATTGCTTTTGTGATTGCTCAGGGTATTTCCTTATTATCCATATTTGGTACCAGAATACTCTACCTACTTGGAGAATCCCAGAAGGATTCCCCGATTTATATAATGGTAAAACAACGAGAAGCCTCAAAACAGACCAGAAACTGGTTTTGTCAGGCCTTCCTGACCATTCAAACCGATTTCCTTTTAGTTGAAGGTGATCTGTTTGGCCTTCTTCCAGACCTTGCCAAGGTGGCTATACCTCTCAGTAACTTACACTTACATGCGATCGTTTTAACTGACAATCTTACTATCTGCAGTTTTTTGGAAATGGCTGCAGGAGACTTTCCTGACTTGTGTTAATCCAAGAACCCCTTTCCCAGCTCTGCAGTGAGTTCCTTGGACTTTCCCATTATACTGCATGTTGGTCAATCCAGTAAGTGCATAGGTCTTACCAACTGACCATGATCATGAATAGGAAGTTAAAAGACCTTGATGAGCAAAGATATTTTGGAGAACCATATGTTTATTTGTGCACTAAATAACGAATGAAAGATGTTGCACAAACATTCCTCATCAAAAAAAAACACCATTGCAAGCCATAATATAAAGTCTATGATGATTGTATGAAAACTTCAGTCTGAAAATGTATATTTAAAAAAATAAAAGTCCAGTATACAGTACAGTACACATACTGTTCCCAAAGCTTCTGCATGTACAGGAAAACCAAAACACATTTCAGAAATTTCATTCAAAAAACTTTCCATCTTACTGGTAGTAAATGAGAAAAGTTCAAATCGTTTCCCGAGTTACCTTTTCATCATCATTTTTTTTCCTTTTATCTCTGCATTCAGCATGAACCGGTATCAAGGTTGTGTTATATAAGATATGCTCAATTTTATCTGCAGTAGTTGTGCCGGGGGAGTTATTTGTTGTGGCTGTTCTCATTTCTACATAAGAATTTATTTTTTAATGATGATGTGGGAGTTCCCTATATCCTGGCTGTCATTACTAAGTAATGCACCAAAAGACGACGTACGCTATTAGATATTAATTAAGCTGTTAAAGAAACGTATTGTTCTTGAAGTTTACCACATTTTAAAAAGCACAGATACAGATTGTGGAATGCATTACATCCCTATAGAGCATATATTTACGCATTTGCAAAATAACTTTCAGGCTTTTAACTGAACTACACATGGACTGTGTTCAAACGCGATATGCATCATATAGGCATTAAGATGTATCATGCACCCACACTCGGATAATCTGTAAATGATTGGTAGGGGCCCTTGGGGCATCTTCACACTCCACCTCTTGCCCTCCTAGTGCTTTGCATTACACACCTAACATTCAGTGAATAAAACAGTTGGCGTACAAAGGAGATTCTGTCTTTACACTATCTGGATGATTTTCTGTCAGAATGGAATGCTTTCAAAGAGTATGACACTGTGTAAAATAAAATTTCGCAGCTTACACCTGATCTGCTCAATCTTCATGCAGGAACTGTTCGAGCGTAATCTGCTATATTAAAAGGGTGATGATGAACCACGATTCCATTCACGGACCCATAAAAATCCTGAGGTTTAATAATTTCTTATCTTGGACAGCACAATCAGCTATATTACTCTGTATAAATGGGGGTCTGTAGGGAGTGAGGCAGCAAAATCTCACCAATAACTTAGTAAACCATTATGTCAGACCTTCAGAAATACGATTTAATCTTCATTTTCAACATCAGTGATCGCAACCTGCATTATCATGCTTTGTATGCAGATTCCGTACACGCTGAATAGATCAATAACAGTACAGCTTGTTCATGAAACACAAGCCAAGCACAAGCTATTTCAATGTGAGTAAGATCAACACCAACGCTGTTGCTATTTTCGTATTCAGTTGTGTAATGAAGCTTGGCCTACATTTCAAAACAATGCATACAGTGCAGAGGCTTAATCAACAATGGAGGGCAGCCGGGAAGAAGGAAAAAGATCCGATAAGGTGTAATTTAACATTTATTTTTCTAATTTGGAGCAAACATTAATATCATGCTGAGGCTGTCATACGTGTGTTAATGAAAATGATTCATTCAATAAACATCCGCGGTTCACTGGGGGAAGAAGGGTGGAGGACGCTTTGCGGCATTATAATTAACGGTTTATGCAAAGTGCGTGATCTAATTTCAAAATTTGCTCCTTGTTAGTTGATGAATAGATTAGGAAAGGCTTGTAAAAACAATATATTCTTGGCTAGTCCTTTGCCAGCAGATCTCACAAAGTCTAAATATATACATAGCAACCATCAGTATCCAAAGTGGCTGACAAATGAAGGGAACAACATTTCCTGATTAAAGAAAACATTCTGACTAGTATAATTATCTATACATTATATAATACTACTTCTACACTAAAGATAATCAACTATTTGGATCAACATGTCCATGTAACTCACTGATCACTTGATTAGGACCAAGCTGCACAACCTGGTTATTAATGCAATTATCTAATCAGTCAATAATGTTTTAGCAGCGCAGTACACATAATTATACAGATACAGGTCAAGAACCTATGGTAATAGTCACATCAAACATCAGAACGAATAAAAAAAAATGTGATCTCAGTGATGTTGACCGTGTAATTGCTGCTGGGGCCAAGCAGGCTTGCATGAGTATTTCAGAAACTGCTAATTTCCTAGGATTTATACAGAACACTCTAGAGTTTGCACATAATTGTGTGGGCAAAAAAGAAAGAAATAAAGAACAGTGAGTGGTAATGTGAGAAGAGATCTTTAAAAGAAAAAGTTCAGAAGCGAACGAAAAAACTGGTTCAAGAATAACGGTCATTATACTGATATGAACAACAACCATGGTAAGCAGAAAAGCATGTCAGAATCAAATACATTTGGAAGGCAACATTGGCATTTGGGGGTTACCCTTTTCCAGATCAACTTACAGAAATGAGAAAGGACTACGTTGGCAGAGATCCGCATTATATTCCTGTCAGCCGAAAATTGAAGTTCAAGGCTACAGTTCATCAACACTTGACAGATGAAGATTTGAAAAACATGGCTGGATCTTGAGTTCTGTTGAAACAACCTTTGAGTTTACAGCAATAATCAATTAATTGACCCAGTCTACCTTGCATCAACAGTACAGGCAGGTGGTGGTGGTACATTTGGGGAATGTTATCTTGGAATATACTGGGCATCTGAATACAAATCCATGGTTGTTGGGACACCACATGTATCTGCAAATTGATGCTCACTACATTAATGATGGTATGACTACATTTTATCCATTTTATAGTGACTTCCAGCATGTCAATTCATGATGTACAATGCACAAGGGACAATTGATCACAAACTGGTTTCAGTAGCATTCAATCACCACATCTGAATTTAATGGCGCACCTTCGGATTGTGGTGGAACAAGACATTCACAGTATGAAAGGTCAGCTGAAAAATCTGCAGCAGTTGTGTGACTTGTACCACAGCTAAACACACACACACAGGCTGTGCGTTCACCTCTGTCCCCATGTTATAGCTTGCACCATGCTAAATAAGCATGCCTTTCACAGTTAACCAGCAAGCAAGCCGGCAACTGCAGTCCAAAAGTAAATCAATCAGAGGAGGATTCAATCTGCAAACACTATTCCGCCTATTTGCCCTCTCATATAGTATGGGTCACAGCGACAGAACTCATGAGGAGTCCTCGATCATGCTTGGTGTTATTTTACAGACCACCTCATCTCACGCTATCCGTCTTGCCCTCAAGCACTAACAGTTTACCTTATTTGCCCACGAGTCAGAACATATCCCTCTGTAAACTGAATTTGTCTCCTAAAGCTACAAACTGTTTGTTGGACAACTTGTTAAATAAGAGCACAGTTTAAACAGTGACTCACGGCATGCATTTCTAGAGTATTATAAAATATAAAGTGCAGGGTTTTCTTCACCACCAATGGAACAAAGGCTACTGTGTTTGGCAGCAGATGTAATAAACTCTAAAATAAACATTCACAGCAAAAACTATTGTCCTGCTTGGCCGAGGTGTTAGAAATGCTGAAACACTTACGAGAGGCCATCTGTTACAACGACTGCTTGTATCTTATGACTTACAAAACACAAGGTGGACAAACTATATTCCCCCACCAAAATTCTAAAGCATAATTTGCCTAAAATATAAATACACAAAATAAGATTCTACTGATAACACAATACATAGTGCATTACACTGGTGTGAGAACAGTTAACAGTGCATGGCTTTAAATTAATGCACTTTTGGAAAACAACTGAAAGTACAACACACACTATATATATATATATATATATATATATATATATATATATATATATATATCTCTTTAGAAATCTTGGAATTAGGCACGACCATCACTTGGAAGAATTTAAAGTAATAATCCTATATATATATATATTTTACCCTTTTTCAATATCACTTAACATTACTGGATATATTAAAGAACAAAAGCAAAGCTTAAAATGCTATTTTACCGATACAGTGTCTAATTACAGTAGCATGTGCAGTGTGTTTAGACAGATTTAAAGCCTAGGGCTATGGCTGTCCCATTTTCGAAACGGAAGTCATAATTAAGCATTGTTGATATGATGGTAGTAAAGGCCAATACACGGCACTGCCAAACACCAAATCCTGCTACATGTGAAATTTTTTCAGGATGGTGGAGGGATTCGTAGCAACAGTATGAAATGGCAATTTTCAAGGTTCTCGAGGTAGAAAAATTGGTGCCAAGCCTTTGAAGGGTGAAACCACGGTGCTGTTTATTGAACTCTGGACAGATTGATCTGAGAAAGTCCTCAGCGGGGGAAAACAGGTGAGACCGGGTGATCGGGCATGACTGCGTTTCAGCTGATGCATCTGTGGCCAATCAATGTGGAAGATATTATGTGATGAGAAAGGTGACAGTGCGGGAATATTGGACAGGGGCAGGAAATACAGAACAGCTGAAAATCTTCTGATTACATGCGAATGTTGGGCCCTTTCATACTTTTGCATTTACAGTCTATATCCTTAATAAGAGTCATGATGCCAAAATGTCAATCAGGTATATGAGATGTATAGTGTGAAAGAATTGTGATCTGGAATTTCCCTAAAAACAGTATTCAAAAGATGTATTTCAGTAAATCTGCAAGGAAATCTAAAACAGTAAAGCAGCTTATTTTTTTTAATCTATAATATAAGCCATGTATTTACAAGGTTTCGTTTCAACTGACAGCACCGGTGTGACTGGTTGTGTCTGAGCCACCTGTACACTTGCATGTTCATGCAATTATTTATTAAACCAGTCTAAAATAATGAAGATATATGTGAGCTTCAGTTTATGCTCACATCAGACACTGCTGAGGTCCTTGGAATTTTATCCGTAACAGTTTGAAATCATACAAAATGACACCAAAGCAAGCAATAGAACAAGCAGATATGCCTTGATTGATGAGAAGCATTAAAGGAGACACAATGTTGTTCTGAATTAAAGGCTAAGTCAAACAGCCACTCTTTACAACTGTGTTGGGCAGAAAAGCATTTCAAACGTAGCTGAAATATTGAGGTGAAAAGCAGACAACTAGACTGTAAAGCAGCTGCGTAGAATGTTAGCCACAGGTTTTGTTTTGATGTTAGCAAGACATGCTAATATACTTTACAGCTGGTTACAAAAAAAAGAAAGCAAAAATACCCTTAAAATAATAATGTATATATTTTTTATTTACTGCTTCCAATCCATCACACTTGCACCATCACTGACTTTATCTTAACCAGCTGAAACCCTTGTCAAGCTTTCCTTCCATCATTATTTGACCCAGTGCCATGCATCAGTCAGCAGGTGAACTAAACTCACTCGGTATAATGGTAGTGCGTCAGATCAGGTGTCATCTTCAGCCAGTTAAAGGTGTATAAATGCAGTAAGTGCCTGGTGAAAGTCGTGTGCAATACTACATAATGGCTTGGTGTGTGGGAAGAATGGGTATATAATATACTGACATGCTGAAAGCTTGACGATGCCCACACGTTTCTGATACTCTTGAGGTGCGCAGCAGCCTGTCCAAGCTGAAATGTGTCAAGCGTGGCCAATGCAGCTGACAATATCGAGCTTTTGTGTGACTGCATAGGATACTGCCATATGTACCTAGGCAGGTGTGCAGGGGTTTGGTCACTGATGGATGAAATGCTTCAGAAGATGAAACGGAGCATCTGCGCCAATGACAGAACTGGGTCCAACAGTTGTCGATGAATTTCTCGATCACACATCTGCATTCATGATATCAGCAGAGCATCAACATCAAGTTTTCGGCTGTATTTACTATGGAGTTTTCTCATTAATGGACAATGATTCTAATGTCCTGCAACGACACAATGGACACAGATGAACTTCTCAATTTAAGAATGCAAAGACCACAGAAACACTTCGACATTCCCTAATCCAGTTTTAAAATTGTAAATGCTTTAAAAAAAGGTTTATTCCAGAGTGACAATATAGATACAGCTAAAACTAAGTGATGTTTTTTTCCTTTTTCTTTTTTTAAAGATAATTAATCTTGCTTTTTTTAATTCCTTTTTCAGATTTATTTTTAAAATCATTGCTCACTAAATAAGAACTATTTCTATTCTTGGTCTTGCCTTCCACAGATTGTCCTGTGCAAGATAGATGGCATACTTTTTCTCAACCCATTAACTGTAATCAGTAGGGTTGCAAAATAGAATACATTTTTCAAATTGGAAAGATTTCTTAACCAAAATCTTTGATAACAGGAATACACTGGAAATTTCCAAAATTGGAGGTTAGCCTATAACTAGTAAGGTAAATGCAGTTGAAAAAAAGATCTTGCAGCATAATTTTTCTTAAAACAATGACACTGAATGCAAATTCTTTGAGTATCTAAAAATAAACATGTTTATAATTTGCATTACATTTAAACTAGTTGGCAGATTTTCTTATCAAAATTTAAAGTGCATTTAAGAAATGTTTACATCCATGTTTGCTTATGACAAAAAAACTACATATTTATGTTTGTATATGATGTAGTTTGTACAAATTACCACAAATCTCCAGTTAATTCCATTTAATTGCCATGTATTCTTAAAAAATTCCCATTTCAAACTTTGGAATGTAACAAAAATCACGAGTAAATGTATTTTTGGTCATGAAGATGTCAGAAGTGCAGGCACAGTAAACCAAAACCCTGTTTTACATACCACCAAATTCGTAAGCCAGTATGTTTATGTTCTAACACTTAGCAAACATCTTAGACGTGCACAAAACAGACCCTTAATGCAAATTAACGCCAGCTCTCACCATACAGCTTAAAAGACTTTTTGCTTTGTGTTTTTAAATGCATTTTCCATCCTTACGTTCATTTCTGGCTCAACCCACAAATCAAGGCTACATCACAGGAAACATAACCATGGCAGAGGCTGGCAAAAGCATGCCGAGCCTCAATGATTTAAAAGCGCGTTTTATCAAGAGCAAAGGCTTTGAAATAAATAAATAAATAGATAAAGAAGAATCACACTTTTTCATCAAGCCAAGCCCCTTTTCATTCATTCATCTATTCGATTACTGCTATGTCTCTTAGTATGACATGTTGGCACACAGTGCAGGAGCTGTCTGTGCACAAGCAGAGAAAAGAACACGGATGCTTCATAACATCGATTAAAACTAATAAATCTATTTATAGTTAATTTACTGAATATAGCTACATGATGTTAAGGGATCTGGGTTTATTTTGTGGGTAAGGAATACATAAACTAAATAAATTATACAATACATAACAATAGATTAATATACAAACATAAATGAAGGCATGAATAAATGTGTAATACAAAATAATTCTGCTTTAAAATGAAGCATGACATTTTTTTATTTATGTATTCAATTTGCTTCTATATTTATTTATTTTTGTTTCCATTACCCCTCAGGGGAAATACATCATGTAAGTTACATTAATATTAAAATATTTGAACAGGCCTGCTTATGGAAGTGTTTTTATTTTTAACTACTTGTTTAGAATAACAATGAAGACACAGCTATGTTATGTGTAAGGGATAATGTGCAGTTATAATTATTGCAAAATAAACCCCGACAGTATGATGCAGCTCCAGGATGTGAAGTCAAAAGACCTTGAATCACCGAGAAGGGGATTCTTCACTGATGTTCTCACTTATTAAATAGTAAGTAGTACATACTACCTACTAATCAATGTCTATTCACAAAATGTGCATTTAAAAAATAATTTTATTGATTTAAAAATGTTCATGATACTGCTAAAAATGTGACCGGCAATCTTTTATACATAGTAAAGCTCTAAAATAAACAGAAACCGACTGCAGAAACCCACAATTGAGCAAACAAAATAGAATATTAAGAACGACAAAAACCTATGCATTATACTACAAAATGGTTCGACAGCTCAAAACTATTTTATATGCTCAACAGCATTCCCGCGTTTGGCACACACATTCCATTTTCTCAACCCGCTTCACCAGGCAGCTTTACCCAGGAGGCTTTGACCTTTTACTCACCCAAGAGGGGGTGCATGTGCAGATAAAAGTGTCCATTATTAACCCAGCAGACCATATTCAAAAACATCAGGCAAAGGAGTGTCAGGCAGGTAAGGTTCGATAATTAGCGCAAACTAATATATACTGTATGGGGATCAGGTGAATAACAGGTAAATATCTCAACCAGGTAATCTCCAAAGAATAGAGTTAATAATAACGGCAAATAAGGTGGTTATGAGAAGGGGGGTGGGGAGCCAGGGAGCCACATATACACACAGACACCCACAAATATATACATATATACACACACACACACACACACACACACACATACACACATACACACATACACACATACACACATACACACACACACACACACACACATATATATAGATATATATATACATACATACATACACACACACATATATATATATATATATATATACATACATATACACACACACACACACATATATACATACACACACACACACACACATACATATATTATATATATATATATATATATATATATACACACATACATACATACACACATACACACATATACATACATATATGTATGTAAACCATTGCCATCAATAAAGTCTTGATGCTACAAGCAAACTCATAATTTGTATGCACACTTCAGGCTTTTCAAGGGGAAAAAATAAAACTTACTGACACTGCTGAATTTTAACAGCCTGTGATGAGAGAACTGTTCTCTGGAGAACAATATCATCTGATCACCCTGATTCTCTAGCAACGGGGACATGGAGTGAGCTCAAACCAGGAAGTATGTTGGACAAATCAAACCTTCATACGCAAAATATTTACATCTGTTCATCACGCACAGGGCCTCGGAAAGCCACCATATGTCATATGGCTACTGGAACTCCCTGGGCAGCTGTAAACTGACAAGCCATCTGGGAATATTCATCTACCTTCTCTTCAGTGACAAAAGAATTACAGAAACACAGAGCCATACAGTCACTGGATGAGTGATAAATAAAGGCCAGTAATTATACTTTAAAGCAATGATTTCACTAATAAGAGCAGCTCATGTATTCAGATGAATTATAGTATATATTCACAAATATATGTTCATATATCTATCTATGTATAAAAATTTATGATAAAAATATTTTAAAAATAAGATCATGCATAAAAATAATAGTTTTTTATTAAAATTAATATGAAACAAAATGCAAATTATTGTATGTAACTTTTAAAAAAAAAGTAGGTAAAATAGAAGCATTTTCACTCATGCTCAGACTTCTGGATCGCACTGTGGGTATACAGATATTTAGAGCACTACAAAGTGGCAATGCATCTGAAAAAAATCCATATGCTTTAGTGCATTTGGCAATGGCAAACCTCTGAGTGGGTAACATCAGGCAGAGAATGCTTTTTCAGCATCACTTTTACTACCTGCACAAATTAGCCTGAAGGGGCACATCAGCTGAGGAGATGTGCTCTGACAGCAAAGAAGCATGACTGATGTCACATGTCTGATTCTTCCAGCTCAGGTTAAGTCGGTAGAAATGCCTTGGGAGTCTGGGCTTTTATTAAATATAAATAAATAAATAAATAAAATGCAAATATGGACTGGATGAGGTTCTGAAGTTCATTTGGTTAAAGCATTCAGAACAATTCCCAACAATGTTAAAGACAAGGTTTTTTTTGTTTGTTTGTTTTTTTTTTTTTAAGAAACATTTTTGGTTAATTTTATTTAAATTCTTTTATTCTTCAGCAGTTCGTCATCTCTGAAAACAATTTAGTTTCCTCCAAGTTGGGATACCCTTCAATCTATCACCATGGCAGAAAGGAGGGCAGTTTCAGTAGTGGATGGTACACAATTGTTTATTTCTTACAGTACAACTACTGTGTGTATCCTAATCTGTAACCTGTAAATACACTTTACTTAATTTAGAATAATTTCACATGTCCTTTACAGAGTCAAAAGTCTCAAGAACCTCAAGAACCAAGTGATGAAAAATCAAAAAAAAAAAAAATGAATGAATAAAAAGGCACCAGGTGACTTGCATATTTGTTTTGCATTATTATCAGTAAAGGCAGGGTCTTCTTTGGTTAATTCTCAGAGAGAGAGAGAGAGAGAGAAAGAGAGAGAGAGAGAGAGAGAGAGAGAGAAAGAGAGAGAGAATTATTTAATTTAATTTGTCTTTTTAAACTAAATCTTTTGTCATGGCACTCTGAACAATTTTTTCCCTCATTTGTTAAATAATAAAGTTTCTACCAAGAAATTTAAGACAATAAGAAGCTGTGACTGAGCCGCCTTAATGAAAAAATGTTAACTTGGTTTTATAACTAAAATATAAAAAAGAGAGAGACTTTAAAATCTTTATTTTAAACTAAATTTCTTGTAATTCATTTCATAATTTCTTTCTGGAGCACAGTAACATTTCCTTCATACCTCAATGAACTGGAGTTAAATAAACCTGCTTTCTAAAACTGTATAAGAGTGGCTGTGAAGTGAACTGAAAAGAGAGAGAAGTAGTCACTGGTTCCTTTGTTGCCTAAAAGTTGCCAAAAATAGTGAATGTATGCACCACTGCACTGAACTTACTCATAACACACTCATAATTCCAGTAGTGAGAAGTAAGTGGGACTGCTAAAGTAGCACAAAAGGCAGACAAAAGCAATGTTTTGAAGGAGAGAGTTTTGTTTTGTTTAAACAGAGGAGTTGCCTGATGTTTTAAAATTTAGCTTACTCTTGCTGGTTTCTCTCAAAACACCTGCTATGCTGTCAAACAGTAAGCCACCTAAAACATGCAAAATAAAAGGTACCTCTGCCGTGCAACATAGATAATGTGGCAAATATGCCTATATGGGAACTGGCTATAATTAGCAAATATATATATATATAAAACTAAATACAGTTTAAATTAGCCTACTAGTTAGCTTTTAAATTAAAGAATATTTCACATATTGGTACAAACAAAAATAAATGCACTTGTGGGATTTTAAGAAAAGTGCGCATACTCTTGTGCGTATTATGTTTTTTTTTTTTTTAAGGAAAAAAAAGTTCCTATTTAGGCTGCATTCATCACATGTGTGTAAATCCAAACACAGATCCAAATATGACAAGCTCGAAACAGACACAGATAGCGGCTACACTTCTTCAATTCAACACTATGTGTAAATGCATGCTCTCCACGCAATCGATCAGTAGCGGCCTGGATCAGTATCCCGACACACGCTGTTAACAGGAGTTGACACCGCTGACGCAGGCTCATTATGTACACAGTGAACCATGGCACAAATCCACCCCAAACTCTGCCGCAAAAATAAATAAATAAATACATAAACCTCAGGAGATGCAACAGCTGAGATGAGGAAGAGTAATAAGCATTGTGCCTCATGGTCCTTTTTTTCCCCAAAAAAGGAAGTACAAGTATGACTTTAAGCCAGAAGTGGTTCTGCATTATGTTTAGCGATCATGTTCTAGTTGATGCGTGAGGGAGTAAATGTACGGCATGAAAAACAACAGCTGAACTTAATATACAGTAGTAGTTACTGCAAAAGTGCCAAAGCCAGCATTCCTTTTTGCTGTATTTACATAAAACATGCTAGCACAGGTATTCTCCTCTTTTCTGTACGACAGTGTGTGCTGCGGGAACAGCAAGTTACAATGTCTCTTGTCACAGGCTCCATTTGAAGTCCTTGCTGAGTTCTGATGAAAGTGAGGCTATATTTGCACTTATTAAGCCCTGAGACACAAAATTAAACAGAAGTGAGAAAGAACACTTGGGAGACAAGTTGGGTCAGAGGAACTTCTACAGAACTTTTAAAGAAACACTCGAAATGGCTGCAAAACCCTATTTACTTTAATTACTGCTGTTGGAACAGTGTTAAGCTCCTCTATTAAGCTATTTAATTACCTTACCACTGGGGGGTGGGTGATAAGTAACGAACAAAACACAACAGGAAATGCAATTATGGGAAAACAATCAGTGATTTGCTAATTTGATGTGGTTTGCATGCGAGGTAGAGATATTCGCACCATCCAGAAGATTGATTATGTTCAAATAGCAGGACATTACAATGAGCTTTATTCCTCTTAAACCACACAAATTTGTCAACACTCACTTTAGTGAAATGTTTTAAAAAAACACCACATCATGATTTTTATCCATTCAGAGCTAAATATGAAGTTACACTTGTTGTGGAATACATTAGCTGCTGTTAGTACTCGCATCATACTTGCACCAGTCTCTCTCTCTCTCTCTCTGACCTGAAATGCTTCCCATGTCATAAAACATACAGAAAATTTTAAAGCTTAACTTATGACTGGTAAACAGTGCTGACCTTTTAGAATCCTCCCAGAAACACTAAACAAATGTCTCCTCATAGAAAACTTGACCAGCTCACAAATAAGGACACTATTTAAAAAATAATGTCCAAGTCCTCCATACAAGTTACTCTGTAATTTGTTTCTATGGAAACAATAACAGATCAGCATGAGTACAGTGATGCAAACTATGCAATCAGCTATTCAGGGCGGTCATGACATAATGCACAAGATATTTTGCTGAGCACCAAGACAAGGTATGCGAGGTTCAAAGATTTCCGTCCAGCATTTACAAAGGCAGGCAGTCTGTTACTGCCTACACTGAGTAATAATGGTTTAAAAAAAAAAAAACATTTTTAATCACCCCCCCAAATCACACATGGGGATGCCACAAGCGGTGAAGGGCTTGTTTTATGCACCCTATAAAACAATATACTGTTATTTCAGAACCATGGATAGCACTAATTGTTGATTTTTTACATTTTATTTGATATACTGTATTAATCCCGCAAGAGGAAATTATTTTACCTGCATTTAACCCATCCAATGTGAGCAAACACACACACACACACACACACACTCAGAGCAGTGGGCTGCAACACATTGGGGCACCTGGAGAGCAGTTGGGGGTTAGGTGCCTTGCTCAAGGGCACTTCTGCCATGAGTGTGAAGGTATTCGTGCCCTCCACCACACATTTTTCCTGCTGGTTTTGGGAAGCAAACCGGCGACCTTTTGGTCCCCAAGCCACTTCTGTAACCATTAGGCCACGGCTGCATCTTAAAGCCTGCCCCCATAATCTGAATGGCTCATACACTGTGATGGGAAAAAAAAAGGTTAAAAATATTAACACTCAGGCTAGTTTGCTTGCTTAATAATTCAGATTTTGCAATTCCAACACATAGCTTGTTCGCTCATCCAATAAAAAAAAATTCATTAATCTTAAAAAAAAAAAAAATCAGCAACAAGGATATCATAGCATGGATACAGTCACCACTGTGACTCCACTAGCAATTGCAAGTCAACTAAAAACAGCATTTGCTTTATTTTCCAAACTATTTTTGGGTGGCGGCCTGGTAATCTGTCCCATATGGTCCTATTCCATAAACAGGCTGACCAGACAGACAAGGTAAGGTAGGGAATTGTTCACATTTAATCAAAAGGCCAGCATATTGCCATAAACTAAAATAAATAAATAAATAAATAAATGAAATAACCTACTGTTTTATCATATTTAAAAGGTCAGTCACTTCATTCTGGCACTGGGCCAGGGCGCATCACACATAAGACCACGCTAAAAGTTCTGTTATTACAGCTTCTCTAAAACATTACCCTTTAAGTACAAAAGAAATAATCTACAATGGTACAAAAGACTGATCATTATAAAGTATTATACTATAATCACACCCAGAAGGATTTTCTCCACCTTGGTCACCCATGAGTTCTAAGCAGACGCTACCAGTTGCCATGGTAACCAGGCTGCTGGCTCCTTATCCCAATCGATCCATTGTCTATACTGTTTATCCACCAGGGTTGGATACAAAAGTGAAGAGTGATAGGTGGGGTACACCCTTAACAGGTGATAGGTGGGGTACACCCTTAACAGGTGGCCAGTCTCCTTCAGGGCTAACACAGACAAACTTGGATTTGCACCTTGATTCATACCTGTAGGCAATGAAAGCAGCCAGTTGAGCCAAGGTGCATGTCACTGGATTCTGGGAGGCAAACAAAGTACCTGGAGAAAACCCATGCAATAATGGTTCCCATTCCCATTCCCAAGAACTCCCACGACCTTCTTGCTGAGAGGAACCTCTCTGACATGTGAAGCTCTTTATTAAGTGTGTGTCTTTTCCCTCTTAGACATTCATTTAATTATTTACTTATTAATGTATTTACTTTACCTCAGTGTCCTCTGTTAAAGCTACAACAGATCATCCTGTTTTTTCTCACATTTCCACAATACTGTAAAAATCAATAAGTCCTCAAAGAGAACTCCTAGAAACCCTACAGTACAGTGCCGAATCAGATGTGTTGACTCCACAGATGTGTCACAATATCATTTTAAAATGCCTTCAGCAATGTTGGCATGTTCAGCTTTTTAACTTGCAAGTGCATCATGGCGTTACTTTGCTAACGGAACAACAATCAGAAATCATGACAAGGAAGCCTTTCGGCTCCAAGATGTGGACAGCAGCATTCTCTCCGGTCCAGTGATCTGAATGAAATCTTATAAAGGCAGATCGTCGTGAGTTACCCAGTGTAATATGTCTTACCTATATATTTCCTTTCAAGATTCAAAATTCTTTATAAATTGGAGGAAAAGGGAAAACAATAATAATGGAACGGTTTTGGTTCTACGTTCTTGATATTAAAGCAGCTATAAATGTTACATAAATTTCATATGGTTTTTAAAAAGCTGCTATTGGTTCTGTAAATCTGACAAAATAGACAGCATTCGTTGTCAATGTTAAAGAGCTTCCTAAAGTTTTCAGTGATAAACAAGATGCACAGTCCATGGACCCACAGATAATTGTCTTTAAAACATGATTGCTCTGGACTAACGATCACGAAGGTAAGAGAGATGCCAGTGTTCACCTGAGAAGTGTTCCAGGTGGACCTAAAAGCAAAACAGTGCACAACAGTGAGAGAGAAAAATATGCATAGATAGATAGATAGATAGATAGATAGATAGATAGAGCAAGTTGGCCAAGAAATTGGATGTTTCATAAAGACAACCACCACAAACATTGTGGGTCACAGAGAGGCTACTGCATGCCAAATCAACCAGTGGCTATTCTGCCAGAAGCATATGCTGAGCTACTGGATAAAAGCTTCAGGGGGTCTTAAGCACAATCGATTTCTCAAATTATTATTATTGTTGCCTTGAAGTAATTTTAAATAGCTTATGATGTGCAGCAAAAATAAGCTACAGATTTTTCCGACTAATCAATGCACTTGTCACCATAATCTATTTGTGCCTGGCGGAGGTACCTTAAAGTCCATGAGTGCCCCTCTAGCTGTATTTGTGATTGCTACAGGGCGGTCTGGGGCTATAGAAACATTCTGGATGCATTATTCAAATCAATGTAAAACTCTGAAGTTTTACAGCCACCATATTCAAGTTTTTATTTCAAAAACTTAAACTACTGGACAGAAAACTACTAGGTCAAATTTTTCACTTGTTGGGTGAAGAAATATTTAGCTGCAAAATAAAAAAAATAAACGCTAAAAGTCATGAATGATTTTGGAATTTGGCAGATTTGGCCTGGAATGACCCCAACCAAAATAACTAAGAGCTTGCATGGTCTTGCCAATCTCCTGGTTCTCATTTGGTTCTCAGACAGCAAAACTTGTAGCGGTAGCGTACTCCCATCAGTGAACATTATTTATTTATTTTTTTTTTTTTGCCATATGTTCACCAGATCATCAAAATGTTATATACCCAAAGAAACACAACGTATTCCAGTTAATGAGTTCACTAGCTAGACCTATTAGTCGATGAGTGGAAGATATGGGTTACAACCTCTAACAGCAAGGCCCAGAAGATCATTTATTATTCAACGACTCTCGACAAGAGCGCTGATGTTGTGGACATAGCACTGTATGTATTTATACAGGACATTGATGAATCATTCACCATCGCTCAGGAACTATCTTCACAGTTTGAAGAGCACTGAGACTGAAAAAAAATGGTTTTCAAGTGCTGGCAAAACACTTCGACAAGCTGATTTGAAATAAGAATAAATGGAAAATTGGTGCTGTAGACACTGAGAGGGAAGACCTACGTACTTATAGGTTAAAAAAAAAAAAAAAATCAATCCAATATCTGGGTTTTGCCTATCTGGTTCTCTGAGACGCATGGCACTGTTTTGTAGTGTGAATTTTTTCCGATGATGTGCACCAATTAGGTGATGGGTCTGACATGCAGAATGGAGCAATGTCGAGTTTTGAAATCATGCTTAGGACAGAAATCAAAGGTTCTTTAGGATTCTATATGGATTTTAGCACCCACACACATCATCTGACCCAGGTGGCTATATCACAGATGATTTAGAGACTGCGTTAATTATAATCCTGGAGGAAATCCAAGAAGCTGTGCACTGAGCAGCCACACACCCGGCACACGGTCTCAGGGGAGGACCGAGCGAATCAGCAGTGCTGCTGTGGCTTTGATGGGAATTAAATGAAACACACTTGTGTGCATTCTCTCTCTCTCTCTCTCTCTCAAAAGTTTGTGGGTCCAGGGCTAGATGGAATAGGCATTTTCGATCAAAATATGTTGAAGGAAAAGATTTTTCCCCTCTCGATGCATTGCTTTGCTGTAAAGATGACAATGTAAGAAGCACAGACCTGCCAATGCATTATCCACTCAATCCCTTACATCTCACATTTCACCCTCTGCTAAGTTGTAGGGAGGGCCTGATCACAAATCTGCGATAAAAGCCTAGGTTAAATCGAATAACGATCGCTTTTTAAATGCAACAACGTGTGGAGAAAATTTCACAGGAGAGTCCACTGGCTTGTAAACACTGAACCTTCTCAAGACTGCATGTGAACTGGTGAAACGCAGTGTGTGAAATAAAGAGCACACACCATGAAATCTAGTGCAAGAAACGCTGCCCCTACAGTGCGTTCGCAACAAACGTGGAAGGAGCCGAAAATCCCATCGTTGAAGCATGTGATAGGTGAATGGTGCTGCGTCATAAAATTTTACAGCCTGGGTTTGTTAATGCGCTGGCGGAGATTGAATCTAAATGAAAGCCTCACTTCCTGGTTGGGAAACAAGTCCTTTTTTTTGCCATCAATCAGAATGCCACTGTTCTCTATGATTATGTATTGCAAGTTGAGCATATGTAAATAAATACAGCACGTCTTTTGTTATTATACTGAACTGAAGTGTTGGCCTGCTCGTAGAATCTAAGGGTGCTGCAGCAGGGCTTTGTCCTCTGAGATGCTTGAATCTGCTCCTAAGCCAGGAGGTGGACTAACGATGAATGAATGAAAGTAGGACAGAATCCTGATTTCCTGATGGGGTAAATGCATAGGCATGCACTTCCTTGTTTCCTCATAATGACAAAACAAGGACACACAGAAACATACAGTTCATCATAAACTCACATTGCTTAGATACCATAAGTATAACTTCCTGTGATTTGCCTCCTTGAAAACACCTCCCATTCAACAAGGAAATGAACTGGCTCTTATACAGCTGATTAGCTGAACCGAGTGAATTAGGAGCAAAGAAAACATGTGTGCCGAACAGGCATCTGCAGTCTAGAAAAAGGGAAGATTGTATTGTAGGTTATTAGGACTCTGACCATTCTTTTTTTGTGCTCACCCGGGAGCGCTGACGTCAAAGATTCATTCAAACCCTCCCATCTCAAGATTCAATCCAGAACTCCATTACTCCAGTGGTGCAGATTCCTGAATCACTAGGGCTGAACACGATGTCACGGTGGCCTGCTGCATCCACTGGGACACTGCTCAGCAAACAAACCTTCAGCTCTTATCTGACCTCATTATTTGACCACTTTCTCATGAGGCGAAGGGTCTCAGACTTTTGTCGAAAATCCTTGATTTCTGAAGACGTGGATGGAATGATCGCTGACTGACAGCTTCTCGTACTGAGGTGGCATGCAAATAGGCCAGTCCCTTTGTCCTTCAAAATTCTAGTCACAACACAAGGAGATTGTCACCATGGAAACTAATAGCATATCTTCCAGGCGGCCGGAGGAAGAAAGGCAGGCTTCAGAGTTAGCGACGTTAGTGGCATATGCGGCGTTAGCTCTCAGAGATAAAGTCGACAAATACTCACAGACACCACTCTGTGTGACTGGAGATCAGTCTTCAGTGATCACGTGGTTATTAGAGTCCCTTATAGAGACTGGGTGCATCAACCCTAAGTGGGTTTTGCTGTTACTGTACCACCATTTTAACTCAAACGAAGGGCCAAAATGTGTAATGTGCACTCATCACTTAGCTGGCTGAGTTAGAATCACATGAGGCAACTTTATAACATGCCTCAAGGCCTGTTTGTTTTGGAAACCGCATATCATGTTCTTAATTTTGTTTAACTGAAAGTCTCCAGAATAATGTGTGTCGATTAAAGTAACAAACCTCAACAGGGGGGTCTGTTACGGTCATTTTATTACAAGTTCTTTTGCAAATCACAAACCCCCTCACCTATGATAACACCACTGTCATATACACATAACTGAGCAGATTATCAAGTTTGGGCTGCTAAGCAACATAGACAAAGTTTATACTACAGAGAAAAAAGACACATGACATTATAACACTTTTATTACTTATTTTAGTCATTACACTGAATACTGGGTTAGACAAGTGCTGGGCAATATATTAATAAATGATTGTATTGCAATGTTAGCAATTCCTACATTCAGCCAACTGAACATATTGGATTGCAGTTCAGCAGAAATATCAACTTTCCTTCAAATATTTTTAACCTGTGAATAAAACAACAAAGAGGTATGCATGGAACAAAACTGGGCTTTAATAACCCAAATCTGGAATAAGCAGAAAAAAGAAAAAAAAATATCCCACATACAGAAAACATGAGAACAAATGCAATATATAATCTGTGTTCCAGAGCAAGAAGCAAAAACACAGCAGTACGTAAATTTGTGAACAAAATACTGTGCTGGAAGCAGCACGTGTCTGACTAACCTGAACTGGCTGTAAGTGTGCACAAAAGGTGTATGACCAAATATATCACAATGTACTCTTTTGGTGATATCGCCCAAGCCTTATCAGAATTATAATGTGCAATATTAAAGGATGACAGTGGTTGATGTATTAAAATGCAGCAATACTCTTCAAAAATAAAGCAATGAGATGAATGACTTCTGTGCTCATTATCTCATTAACTATAAATTATGCAATATATTCGGTTAAAAGCAGAAAGGTCACATTTATGTAAAATGATGTGCTAAATTATGGTTGCTCCTTGTTTTTTGTCTGCACCAGAATTACAGCCTATAATTTCCACACTCTGTAGAAGGGTTCTGTGGAGTACTTTATATATTTCTAAACATTAAACCTAGCGATATTATTAAAAACTTAAGTGGACACAACTTATGAGATGTTCTCCAATTTAATTGGCTTCAAAATTTACAAAAAAAAAACCCCAAAACATCGTGTTGCAGTGAAAATCGTTTTCAATAACAAGCATTGAAGAGGTGTGCGCAAAAATGGCTCGGAAAGGTTGAGAGGGGTCAGTAATTAATATGCACCCTGGCTCTACATTCTACTTTTTTTGGTCTAGCTAAAAAGTGCAAAGAATCTGCACAGAAAGCATCTTATGGCTAAATAGGGCAGGTTTTTTTTTTTTTTTTTTTTAAATTTGTGGGGTGGCTTTAGACAAGTAATTATGGCCCATCACCGCACTTGAATCTTTGCAAAGGGGCCAGAAGCAGCGAGAGTAGAATATAAATATACCTTGAGGTCTTAATGATGATACCGTGGTCTGTAAGCTGTCAAGGGCCGTGATTGTTTACCATGTCTCGAATGACTGTGCTGAAGTAGCGATATCACTCATCCTATTATCCTTTGTAAGGGGGGGGGGCTGTGTAAGCACCTCTTTTTCTACTCCAAGTTTTGATCCTTTCCTTCTCAAAGCTGATGGGAGGGAAAACACACAGATGGTTCTTATTAACAGGCCACACTAAAGAGTGAAACAGGCACCTGCGGAGACATCCGTGCACATTAAAATGTGGCCCGGCGATGCCTGCTCCATCTCGATTCAGCTGGACAAGGAGGGGAGAGGAGTTAATGAAACCAAGCCCCAGATTCAGTCCGAATCACGGCACTGCCTCAGCCCTATACATAACTCTGAAAGCTACATTAATTTTGATGTAACAGCATACCAACATAGCATGCCGCCTTTCAACGTTTGTCTGTTTTCCCATATGTCTGGAGGTGTGACCTGCATGCACCTTCCTTTCAGATATTTTTAAAAGGGAGGAAGGGCTCAAACTGGAATGAGATTTAGCCATGTTTATATATCCATCTATAGTATACACTAATCACACCAAGGGTTTGTTTTTGTTCAGATTTGCAACAAGGTCAACTCTGACATCACACACTCCGAATAAAATTCTTCCATTGTTTTAGGCTTGAAGTTTTCATGCTTCAGTATCCTACACTTGCAGGAGCAGGTAATAAGGGCAGATTAGCATGTGAATGCATTGAGTTCTCTATACCTGCCCTTTTTGCTCGGAGAACTGTTGGCACATTCTCCTTCATCCATAGTTTACAGCACACTCTTTCTGTAAGGACACTAAACCAATCATCCTTCCGGTCAACGATGCAGAGGATCAGTGTAAGTCAATTCAGTGTCTCTGTGCAATCATTATTCACCCACCATCAAATTAATATATATAAAATGCTAAAAAAAAAGCAAAAGTTTCTTAACACAAAGTCAGTAATAAACATATAAACATATAAATAAATAAATATGAAGAATGAATTAATAAAAATAAATTGGGTTCGTGAAAATACAAACTTTTTTCACTCATGCCTATATAAATATACCCTGTATCAAATTGAAAACATATATATGGTTTCACTTATTTTTAAAACTGGCCCATAGCAACCACGGAATGCATGAAAACATAAATTAGAACTAGATAATGATTGATATATGGCTAATGCAAACAACAAAAAATCCTCAGCTAATCCTGCAAACATTAGCTATTGTTTTTTAATAGTTCTGATCAAAACCTAACTATCATGCTGTTATTTAGCAGCGATGATACAAACTGGGTAGGCTACAGATTTGTAGAATATTAATACGATCTGATTCAGATTTTGATTAGTTCTCTAAATGAGATGGCAATACGTGAATGCATTTTGCAGGTTTTTTTTTTTGTTTTGTTTTAAGTAATACATGAATTGCATGTTAAAACTGACATATGATTCCCATCCTGCTCGCTCCCACTGACTTATTCCTATCCCATTCAAATCATGTGCTGAATAATGAAATTGACTCTCATGCCACAGAACTCTCACAGGAAGCCAATAACCTACAAGACACTACTTCTACTCCAAAATCCATATCTGTATTTGGAGTCACAGCCAAGGTGGGTGTGGCCTGAAGCATTTATAACAGTTGACAATTTTCCTAAAGGTAATACATAAAGCAATTTAAAAAATTGGTATTCATCTCTGTGAGATGTACATCTTAATTGTATTTTAATGCAGCCATTAATACGTTGTACAACCAATATCAAATTAATGGAAGAATTTTTGATTGTAGCACAAAGTGCATGGTTAGAAATTACACAAAACAAAATTTTAGTAGCTTCTTCAAAAATAGCACTGTGCGTACAACTATCTGAATTATCAGTGTCGCGTCACCGTACAGAGGTCTTACCCTGTACCTCAGCATCCTTGAGCCTTTTTGGTGTGAGATGGAATGCACTGTAGAATATAGTACCAGTTAAAATGTTTGGACACCTTCTGATTCCATTCGAACTAACAGATGTGCCTAAACATTTGGCTGGTACTGTTTGTTTATATATTTAGAAAAGAAAACTTCCTGTATGAGACAATCGCCTGCTTAAAACGGTCTCTTGCTATCAATAGCCATTGAATGATATCTGAAGATATGATTATACCCCAATGTGTTTCTCTGCTGCAGATACTTTCATATCTGTTTGACTGAAGTATCTTAAGGCCATGAAGGTGTGCCGTAGACTGACGAACACATGACGCACAACTGTGACACATTATTTTTAAGGAAGGTCTTCTTTCCAGCTCAGTAACAACACCAGAGGCCAGGTTCTAGGCATGGTTTCAAAACTAACTTGTCTGCTATATTTGTGCGGATTCGCTTGTAGAGGTCAGGTTGAACTGCGTGCTCTGGCTTGTTACGTACAGGATATACAGCAGGAGCGCTAATGGATTGGATTCTGCACTTGGCTTGCCCAGAATGGCAGTAAAAAGGGTGCTAAGTGGCAAAGGAAATAATTTTTTGTTTGCCTCATTAATTGAGTTACAGTGATTGAGCATGAAGGCTGCCCTTTAATAGCCTTGGCTAAAGGTGCGTGAGCTCGTAGGAGTAAATTAGCCACAGCTTAGCCATGAGCGCCTGGACTAGGAAATCCTACAGTGAAATTAACCACCATAATGACCAAAAAGGTATGATATTCTTATCCACAATCGTACATTGTTTTTTGATATAAATGTATATATATATAATCTACATATATACATATGTGTGTGTGTGTGTGTGCGCACGTGCGGGGGTTTTTTCCTTTTTAGGGGAAACCAGGAGTAATGTAGTCATTCTAGCAGCATGACCTAGCCTTACTGCATGCAACATTGCACAAATACATAACCAGTGAGGCAATATACGAGTTCCCTTAAGCAAAGCCTGCAGAAATGTGAGCAAGTTTACTGATGACTCACAGATGCCAAATGCTAACCAATTAGCATGTGCATGTTGTACACATAGGTGTGCATTTGCATAGAATACGGATGTCCCACAATGCAACCACCATCTGTAATTGCATTTAAGAATAAACATGAAGGGTGTGGGGCCGACTTTGGGAA
>JAOUQZ010000039.1:5290442-5310706 GCA_028564935.1 Neosilurus hyrtlii
ATTCCAAAGAATGGGATTTCCCATGTTAGATTTAAATTGTGGCCAAACACGCAATCTTGATAAGATCTGGATGAAACTTGATATGACAGCAAAGCTTCTGATCATGAATATACATTGCAAAATTCATTCAGATCAGATGTGTTTTGACATTTTTTTTCACTCATTAGAAAACAGACATTTTTTTGTGCCATCAATCCGTGTATTATTTCCAAAACCTAATAGAGGGATCCTTGGGTGATCACCCGAGCATCATAAAATTTTTGAATTAATGTCAAAATCTATAGACAGAAACTTGTTCAAAGACAATCAAACCAACTGACAATAATAAATAAATATACAAACAAACAAAAAAATTCATGCCAATGAAAAAACAACCTACTTGGCAGAGATTAATAGTCATGATAGATAGGTAGAGTACATTATACGTGACTCATGCCATTGTACTGCATCGCAATATTAGTTGCTTCATATGAATATTTGATGTTTGGGATGGTTGGCAATTGATCTGCAACTTTGGTGCTAATGAAAAATTGGCCATTCCTTATATAAAGTGCCATTATGTGTGTTATCACTGCCGCACACTCCTATCTGCTAGCTCACACGTTCAAAGTCCTCTAAATAGAAAATGGAGCGACACTGGTATTGTCAGGGCTCTGCTTGCTACTTTCTGGCCCTTTTGCACCTGAGCATCTAAAAATTGCCTGTTATCAGAGAAGCACATTCTACCCAGCCCCGCCCTAAAGATTTATTTGGACAAAGCTATTCTTTAGCTTGGGTATTGTCCATGGCACACCCGATGGCCTGTCTACTAAAACAGCTTACTGTGTAATGACACCTGATTCTGGCACATATATCAGCTGGGTGGTTGCTGGCATGCAACTTCAATTTGTCAAACACCAATAGCAAGTTCAAGATTTAATCCTCGAAATACGAGGTGGCTCTTGCTGTTGCCTTGTCGTTTGGTGATATGACAGCTGGAGAAATGAGCTCATGTTGAGGAATACAGGCAGTGTCACTCATCAGCGCTCCTCGCCGTCCCCTAGCAATAACTCGTGGACTGGAATGAATTTCTCAGACTGAGGTTGTCACGTAAGGATGAGCCTGGGTGCAAGTTTAAACTGCATTTCACCGCCTCGGCCCCATCTGTTCCAACTCCGTAGACACGGGAGTTCCGTAGACATCCATATTCACCGGCTTCATTGATGACTAAGAACTGAATAATGCATAGAAGGCTTTTTAAAATTATATTGTGTTTGGGAATCTGATATCATCTTTTTTTTTTTTAAATAATGCTGCAATTATCCTGCTCTTTTATAACCATTTGACTACTGCTCTGGCAAAAAATGGGATGAATATGGTGTGAGAGATCACAGCCAAAAGGAGCAGCAACACTTCCCCAGGCATTCAACCAAAAGTAATGATAAAACGTTCCTAGATACAGGTCAGAAGCAAGAAATAAATAAATAAATCCAACAATGTATTTCACAGAATTAAAGGTCAGTACAGGTTATTCCAAAAATATCCCATTTAGAAAAAGTACCACGAAAAAAATAAATATCTTTCAGATAATTCCTGTCACTTTGCAGCCATCCTATCCGAAGTCTATTCCAAGAAAAGAGGTAATCATTGAGGAGGCTGATGTGCTTCCAATCATGAGTTGTTTTCATAAGTGAAAGGCAATTACTTGTCCAATAAATAGCTCACAGCAATTTCTATCAAAGAATGAGACTTTTAGGGTGTGAATAAAGCCAATACGTGGTAATGAAATTCTGCTGAAGCTCTTATTCTATGGAGCGGGTGTGTGATCTTCAACAGTGGGCAGATGGTGTGCTGGACAAAAGCTGTCCAAGACTCTCTCAGTCCACTGTCCATTAATGTCCGCTCCACTGGCAGGAGCATCTCAAGAAATGTAATTGTCCAGGGCGAAACTTAGCAGAAGGAGCCATCACAAGGACCACTGGCATTGGTTTAACGGCTGGGCTTTAATGGTGAGATGAGACATTTGTATGAATTTGCATTTGCATGAAGCTATGCTATCTACACTCGAGAATGGTAAAAATGGACACAGTAGATCATAACTATAAAATGCTAACGCAACAAAATGTCTCTCAAAAGCATACTTAGCTGTTTAACATCTCATTCCAATAAAATTTCGATGTAAAAACTTCACACTACATAATTAGAAACAAAAAAGGCCATAATAACAGCAGTGCATGGAGAAATACAAGTTTAATTGCACTTTATTCATGATACCTGACCATAAAATCACCATTCAGATATTAACTAGAAGCACTCTGTGTGCAAAACTCTGCTCTTCATTTCAGCATTCCAGATCAGGAGATCCAAAATGATTCTTCAATCCTGACCTAACCTTGGTTTGTGATCGATGTTCTACTGTAATTTTGTGGAAGCATTGCGGTCTTTACTTGTGAAGTTAAATGCAAAACTGTTAAATTTGCCCGCATCCTGCAATTGGAAGGAATCCTTTAAAGGTACAGTTCGTAACATTCATAACATTTAGCAGTATCTAGCAGCATCTAGTGGTGAGTTTTCAGACAGCAACCAATTAATATTTCAAATCCCAACCCATCTCACCCAAAGCCTGTATGGTTCTGGGCTACTGAAGAAACATGGCGTTGCAAGATGGCAACCTCCATGAGAGGAGATCCACTCCCCACGTAGATATAACCAGCTTATCCGAAGGGTCTGAAAACTCTTGGACTATTTTGATTGATAATAGAATAATTAAAATATTATTTATTAATGATATAGTCAATTTCTGATAATATCCTTCAAAATATTACACACTGTACCTTTAAAAAAACAACAACAATTGATTCACTGAATAGACTTCAATTAGAAAAATATGTTTTTATGTGTCAAGGTAAAAAAGCGGAAAAAACAATCGAGGTTCATTAGGGTTTGCGCTGTCTGGCATAACATACAAAAAAATGTTCAGTGTTGTCTGTGCAAGTTTCTTGACCAAGGACAAACGAACAATAATTTAATACGATTTGGACTTGAAAAGAGCTCACATCAAAATGAAAGCTGTGAATTATTTAAAGTCACGATTTTGGTTTTTTCCAAGGTTCAAGCAGAAGGGGTCGGGTGTAAAAAATGAATGACTTAAAATATTTAAAGACATTAACCATCACACTTTACTCACCTCCCCATATTAATGACTGAGACGAGGCAGTGATGGCTGGTGCTGATATTAGATAGAAGTGCTAAAAACTAAGAATAAAAATCCATCAGCAGCTCAATAGTGAAACTATTATGATTGAGCAATGGATTACATCACGGGGCCTCATCGATGGCTTAACAAGGAAGATGTCAAGCAAACTATTACCCACACACTTAAATTCAAATAGGGCATTTGCATTGCATTCGTCATTTTGATTTTTAAATCAGTTCAAGCTCTGTGTATACCCTATACAAAACAAAGTAAAAAATAGTTGTTACCCTTAACTTCAAATAAATAAATAACTAAATAAATGCTTGTCCAACTTTTTTCTGTAGTTTGTATTCTGAAGGACAATGTGTGATTTGTCAATCTACTTTCAGTTCATCTGGGGGTAAAACTGGGTATGACTGGGTAAATAATGCATCTTGTTCATGTTGCATGTACCTCGTTGCTTTAGAGTCATCATAACATTTTGTGGTTACAAGCATCCAGCAATTTACAAGATTAGAATTACCTCATCCAAAACTGTTCAAAAATCAGTCTCAGCTGAAAAATACCATCAAGGATAATAATGGGTTCAAGCATCTGCAACTATCAAGCGGTATCTTTTCTCTTTTTTTCCTCTAGTATCCTCGAGTATGCAGTTTACAATCAATTGTCTCTCTCCCTCATCCAGAATGACCTTCAGGATCCTCACTAGTCAGGTTCAAATCAGAGCCCTCTACAGAAACGACCCTTTGGGCAGTTACAGAGAAGCTTCACATCGTTAGTTCGAGCAAACCATCATGGGGTTCTGAAGCTTCTCTTGACCTCTCAGCAGCCTTTGCAACACAATCACAAAGCACTGCTGTCCACCTTCACAAGACGCCCACCATGGCAGCACTTTGCTTCTTCCCTGAAGGGCCGATCATATCAGCATGTATGCGGGGGGTCCAAAACCAGACCACCCCCTACCTACCACAAAGCACTTATCAAACCTGTTCAGTGCCTTTCCTTTTAAGCCCCAAGCAGTGCTCCACTTGAACTGCAATCCCTCAAGACACATTCATCAAAACTCAACACTGTTCTGGCACCGAGGTGGTTGAATAAACTTCCCCTGGCTGTTTGAAAGACCTGAGTCACTGGCTGTCCTCAAACAAAAGTCTGAAGTCACACCTACTCACTAAGCACTTAAAGGAGCACTAAATCCACTCACATAAATGTATAGAGGCACATTGCTGCCATAAAGCAAAAACAGATCCCCATCAGTGTCTCATTATTTCAGTAAAAGCATCTTGTTACTAGAAAACAGTTATGACAAGAAAAGCATGCCATCATTAAGAGAAAACATCTCATTACTAATAAAAAAAAAAATCAAATTTGGGGGTGGGGGAGTGTTATTAGTAGATTGAAATGCTCTTAAAAAAAACAAAAAAAAAACTTTTTTTTAACATAACCAGCATGCTTAACAACGCACAGGTTTTGATAAGCAGTGCTTTGGAAGCTCAATGTTACCATGCAAGAGGGGAGGAAAGGCACCCATGTAGCCAATATAAATAAATCACTTATAATGATCAAATACTTTTCCTGGAGTAACAAAACACCTTCTTCTAAATTGCGTCCATGTAGCAATAAGACACTCATTGCATTATTTTAATTTAGTAGTGAAAAAATTTTATACAATAAGATGTTTTCTGTAACAATTACATGTTCTTCTGGCATTGCACCAGTACACTTCCACTTAACCAGTAATCAACACACGTTAACAATAAATTTTATTTAGGATTATTTTGCTGTACTAACACTCAAACTCTTATGTAGAATACAGACGCATGGGGAGCAAAGTTTGGAATCTGGATTTAAATGAGCAAATAGTTAAGATAATTACTGCAGTGATTAATATGTTTCAGTTAAAAAGTTATTTTAACACAACTTATGCAGTGAGTACCTTCTCATTTCTTAAATAACCATGTCAGAAGACATACCCAACAGGTGTGGAAGAGATGACACCAAAACAGCCCATCAAGGCATAGACTCCACAAGACCTCTGAGGGTGTGATGTAGTATCTGGCACCAAGCAGTTTGCAACAAGTCCAAACCATGGAGGCCCCACCTTACAACTTACTTGCAGTCCCTTACATGCCTTGGTGAGTTAGAGCCGTTTTGGACCTAGACAATAATAGGCAGGTGGTTTTAATGTTATGGATGATCGGTAGGAAATACTGAATTGTGTAAATGTTCCCCTGCAGGTTGCTATGACATCTACATGCTTTTAACTTCAAATGATGATAGCTGATACACTACTTTAGGCTTTAGCCTGTCAAACTTATACTTTAAGGTTCTATGCAGTTCATTGATGTGAGCCAATTTGGAAGTTATGTGAAGCTTCTGAAACAAATCTCTTCTTTATAACATCTGTATGGTGAGCTAGTGATAATTGGGTTTGTATGCGAGTTAATTTACTGCAACAGTGCTCTACTTATAGAGATGCAGCAGACAAGATAGCATGCCGAACAAAAGGACGAAATTAAAAACGAAAAGCTTGCTGCATTACCGCTTCTCAGTAATTTGCAAAAACTACATTTATTTTGCTTTGCTCTCCTGTCTGATCCTTGTGTCATGTTTTATTTTTAAATTATTAATAAAAATAGTGAATAACAATTGGAAACGTTATCAATAATACAGAGAAAGGTCACATTTAAATGTTTTATAATCCCAGACCCAAAACATTTAACTACCCCAATGTCATGATTTCTCCCTGTCGAAGCATGACGCCACTCCAAAGACTGCTTGAGGTTGATCTTTGTTTTATGTTTTGCCCATTGTCTTCATTTCTGTTCCACTTCCGTTCCATTTCTGGTTTGTTTGCCAAAAGTGTGGACCTGTTCCATGTGAAGCCCTTAATTACTCTGTGTATACCCTTCTTTCTGGTTCTGGGCCTTGTTTCTTTATTCTGCTTTTCCTGTTCTCAACTTTCACTTATCCTTGCTTGATTATAGAAACCGTCATGTGTTGCTGCCTGCATGGACACTGACCCATAGTAAACACTACTCCCCGCATCCTGCTCTCACTATAAATCGAAATCTTTTCCATATTGAACTCAACAGTTTATGGATATGAAGCAATATCATGATTCAGATTCTAATTCACAATTTAAAGCCCAACGTATGCATGATATGCTGAAGCATTTAGGTTTGTTTGAAGGTGAATATTTCAGTTCGAGAAGAATTTAGAATAAAAATATTTAAGAACTTGCTTTATAGCTGCCTATAGACTGTGACCTTTGCCTGTTATTACAGAAGTCTTGTCTCTGATGAAAATAATTAATTTTTTCCCTTCATGACTGAGGAGACCTTTATAAGCATACGTTTTAAAGAGAGAGGGGCTTATGGGGGTGGGGGATAACTGAAACAGCAGTTATTCAATGTCATCAAAAGGCCACACTCCATTCTTAAATTCATATCCACATAACTTACAAAGAAAAGCTGAAACAGCAGTCCAGCTATTTCCATTTAAACACTTTTCATATAGCAGATCTACATAGACGCCTCGCACGTATAGAAGACATATTGTCTTTTTTTCTTAAATGCATGCTGAGCAGGAATCCTCCCTTGACCACTTTGGGGTGTATTATAATGTATTTACGCTCCGTAATTGAAGGCAAATATGATTGCTTAGTCTGCGTGGCCTGTTGACAGAGCAGATGAGATGGTGATTCATTCGGAGGAACTATTAGATTATCTCATGTGCCATGCATTTGGCGGCCTTCAGAAACAAGATGAACTTGACAGGCGAGAGATTTGTCACAACCTCCTTATTTCCTGCCATGACTCCAACACCAATTAGCATAATTGGTATTAATTTCTTTTCCAAGGGATGGGTTCCCATTAACTCTACATGCATTAAGAAGCCCACAGAGACATTTCATGACATTTTGCTCCACATTTAAAGCGCAATATTTCAACCGCACACCCCAACCCCATTAATTACTTCTGTAGACCAAGATTTGAAATTACTATCTTTCAACAGTTGTTGAATATTTACAACAATTTCCAGAGGGGAAAGAATTGGTTTAATGTTTGAGTTAGTAGTGCTGATAAGCACACAAAATCACATTGTTTGGGCTCATATGCACAAACACATGGGAGCTGGTTTAGATTTATTACTAATCTAAGTTATTATGTAGAAAACTCTTTACAAAAAATGGGATTTAAAATAGGATTTTTTAAAAAAGGCCATGAAGGAATAGAGATTGCTGGTCTAACTTTGGAAACCAACGCTTGGTTGTACGTAAATCCAGGAGCGATGGAGTTTGAAATAAAGCTGGAGAAAGCAATTAAAAGAGTCATTATGCCTTGGGTTCATGGAGCCTATTACACTCGAGGGAGCTGTTTTTCAGTCAATTATCAGTTGTTTTGTGAGGTGAACATGCATATTCTCCACTGAAATGACTGGTCCTTCAGCCATCTGCCATCACCATTTCCTTGGGCTCAATGTGTCGAGAGAGACTATCGAAGCGGAATGCTTACATATAAAGCGCACTGGATTGAATAACAGAGCATGTTTAGCTAAACGCTTATTACTTGAGGGGAACACAACAGGATTATATTCATGCTCTGCGAAATGGAGGAAACCGCGGCTGCCGTTTTGCATTCAAGCCTGTATCCCATTCATGTTTTCTGGAGCTTAATCGATTATTTTAAAGTAAATTTATGCTCAGCTGTCACAACCAAAAGTGTGTGTACCCATAAAAAAAGAAAGGGAAAAAAAAAAGATTGCACATTTCTATTGCCAATTATCCTTGCACTTGTATGACTGAAGACTGGCTACATCAGTGTTTGTGTATCTGTGTGCTTCATTAGGAAAATGCTTTTATATTTATACTGAAAATCAACTGCCCTTATACACTTCACTACACACGGTACGCCTTCAATACATCTCCCTGTATGTTAACAAGATAGCTACATGAAAGGGACAGCTGGGAGGTTTATCTCAACAGCAAGTATTGCTAACATTAGCAGAATTTATCGAGCTCCCTGTAATGACAGAGCTTTTTCTCCTCATGATGAAACACTCTGACCTTTACCCACCAGGACATGAAGAGCTGCTAGGCTTCTCTTCACTTAAATGCTTTGAGGCACACTTCAGAGTACAAGATAAAGATATATGTGACTCTCAGTACCAAGCCATTTGAAGGTCCAAGTACTTTTAGATAAAGCAGTTTAATGTATTATTGGGTCACAACTCTTAATTTTCAGAAGTTAGCATAAACCATGAGTAAAAAATGTCCAGATTGAACACTGTCAAGTTTGTTTTTATAAATATTAATTCTGACACTAAATGCATCAAAACCTGCCTTTAATGAAGGAAGGCATGACCAATTTTCTTAAGTGTCCCCATACCCCCTCTCTCTTTATATACGGACTATATTGCAGACAGATTCTCGTGTGCACCAGATACTTTAAGCGCAAGAGGAACCAATATTTAATTTTTCCGCTCTGTGTCCCTTTACAAGCTCCAAGGTGAGAGCATGCTGAGAATGTTCCTACTAAAATATACTATAAAACATCAAACTCCGCATAAATGTACATTTCATAAGGTTAAATATTTGTTCCGAATTTCATGTTGATGTATTTAATAGAAATACATTTTTGCTAAGCACTACATTTTGGAAACTTCATATGCATTTTATTTTAGATTTTTCCATGAGTTTTGCAAAATCTTTTATCTAGATTTTTTTCAAACTTTGTCACTATTCGATGCCCTTTCAAGGTTAGCCCAAAATCCCTTTTTTGAAAACGAAATGACCCACTGCTATGGTGCTGGAGGATCATGTCAGGAAGTGTCCTATGCCAGTTTAAGTGCATGCCAAGGGAGGGTGCAGTACATGAGCATCATAGTCTACTACCACATTTATATATACACTACAATTCTTTTTCCTATTACCATTAGTATACATAAAATATCTTCTGACGTGAATGATTTTAGTCAGTTTGTTTCCTAAACTTGTTTGCCTGTTCACAAAATTTCACCATCGCGATTTCTAATACAGGCCACAGATAAAGTCGGTGTGCTTTGATGTAAGAAGTCCTAATTTTATTGCTGTTAGTAATTTTGTTACTAAATTCATTTTGTGCATAATAAGTAGTTCTGAACAAGAGGTTTGATGTGACAACGAGCACCTATTATGTTCTTCTCCAGTGTCATACTTCACTGTATCACAATTATCATAATCTACCACTCTTAGCTCTTGGTCTATGGTGGCATTCAACACTACAGTATTAGGTGAAGGGCTTGTAGCATCATCCACTTTCAGGACTACTTTTCCCTTAGTAATCCTGTACCTCATGGTTTAAAAATGAAGCACTGCCTGTGGCAACTCGGTCATAAAAAGGGTAGCACAAGTAGAAAAATAAAAGGAAAATGGAATAAAACTAATTAGCTATACAGCAGGTTTCATTAGAAAATAATGCCTTTGGTCCAAATACCAAAGCTCGTCTCTTTCTCCATTTACCACTCACCTGGTTTAAGCTCAGTCCCCCCTCCCCCCGTTGATGTCAAAATCTTTATTAAAAACAAAAAAAAAAAAAGCCCATTTGGAGAAAGCAATCAGAGCCTCGAAGATTATTCAAACTCAACAGAAGCGCTGTTTTAAATTACAGCCAAGTTCATATAGAAGGTGGGATATTGAATAAGGTGCATTATTAATGTGATATGAAGAAGCCCTGTATTTCTGTTCTGCTTTAGCCCGCAGGTGAACGCCAATGATTCAGACCAAGTCTGTCTTCTAGACACGGGTAATGGGCTTGAATCGTCAACCCAGCTAATTCTATGTGCCATTAATTACCGCCTGGCTACAACTAGAGGAGACGCAGTGATTGTGGTTCAAGGACATACTTCCCCTTGTAATTGAGCTGCTTCATGATGCGTGTGTGCAGTTGCTCAAATTTGGATTTCCAACACCAAGAACACCTCCGTTCTTAGTTATTAGGGCACTATTTCAGGTCAGACACATCTGACCATGCCTGCAACAAAGGGAAAATAAAAAGCAAGCATTGTCAAAACCATTGCGTCAATACCTCACTTACAAATGCACAACCAGAGCCAAGTATGCTAACCACATGAGAGCAGTCTCAAATTGATCACAATGCCTGGAGGAACTGGAGAAAAACAGATACCTCTAGCCAACATGAGTCATTATCATCATGCTTTAATTTTCACTGCAATGATTTCTCTGAGTAATATAAACACTCCATTTGGCAACACAGAATACTAGTGATCCATGATATGCACCATGGGACAGGGATTGCTTTAAATCTCCAAATTATTCTTCTCGCAGAATAATCGACATTGCTATTGAAATAACCTGGATAAGAATGCAATGAGCAGATCCTGCCGTTAGGGCCCAGTGCCCTGGTGCAAAGTTCTCCAAGGAGAATAACTGACAGCGAGCAAAAGCAGATGAGGGGCGGTGGATACGGTGGTGGTGGGCGTGTCTTTGTCCTTGACTCTAACCCTTATCATAGCTGACAAAAGTACTTCTCTTATTTTAATTACAGTGCACTGCACGTCATATAAAATTCCCTTTTCCATGCTGCATTTAATACATTTACTCTTTTGCCAATGTTCACTTTGTAATTCATTTGTCAATAAACCCCAGGCAAAGAGGTTGTACACACACATTTGTTTCTTTCACTTGCCTCTACAGGACGGCCACCTGCTCCCACACTGCACTCACTGGTGAACAGAATTATATCACCCACTAGCCGCTAGTTTCGATTCCATGACACGTAGCTGTACCAAGTATGAGGATGTGTTTTAATTATGCAGAGCGAAAAAATAATCAGAAAAAAGAAACCTCCACACGCTGGCAAGGGAGATGGAGACTTGGCATGGGCCGTGTGCACCACACTGGCACAAGTTGCTAGAATGACAAACTTGACTTGCACACACCAACAAAATCATTGCTATGTAACTAAATCATCAAACAAAAAATAAAAAAAAGTTTTTGGCCTCTTTGAGAAGAACAAAAAAGATACCAATACCATTATTTATTTATTTAATTTTAAGAGAAATGATTCAAACAAGAATGTATTAAATGTTTACAGATGTGTGCAATAAATAGACAATCTAATAATGTATACATTGTTTAAGCACATGTACCTTGACACTTCAGACTTTGGGTCAGGTTTGGAGGATTGTACACTTTGTATTGGAGATTTATTCTGGACCTGGCAGCCCTACATGTGCTAGCTAACTGACATAGGACGAGATGAGCAATCAGTCCCTGCCCATCCCATCTGTCCTTCAGATTTATGTGGACATTTCAGCCTTGATCTAGTCTAATTATCTACAACCGCTTTACCACCAAAGCAATCATCTCAGTACACTGTCTTTGTAAATGATTGTCAGTAAAGCCAAGAAAACAATCAAAATTCAAGTGGAACAACTGCCGGGGTGGTTCACTGCAACATCCGTCAGATCTCAGTGGACTACTATCCAGTGCACAACTTCAAGCAGAGACATCATAAAGCACAATAATGCCCACGAATGAAGTGCATTCTCAATTCGATAAATATTTAAAAACAACTTCAGCCAATCACTTCAATAACAATTCATTGGTCTCGAAGCAGATAAAATACTCGGCAGTCAAATTCAATTCACATGGAGATTTTGGAGGCACACAATCACTCCAAGCTTGCTGCTAGAGTTAAAGAAGTACTCCCAATGCAAGCAAATGTTTTCCTATTCTTCTACTGTATCAGTAAAGTTTCTTTGAAAATCCCACAGCGCTTAGTGTAACACCAAGAGCACCCACAGCATCCGCTATCTGCAAACTGCAGATTGTGTGCGGCATTGTGTTCGCGGTCATATTAGATATTCACTGGCCCATTTTCATTCATCTCAGATTGACAATTTATGTGGCTTCTTGCTTATACAGTTCTTCTTGCATATTATACACATGTACTTGGGGTTGCACAGAATAATACATTCACTAGTCGTCGCTGTGGTGATGTCAAGTAGTTGGGGGGGTACTGGTGACCTCAATGGGCTAAATGTATATTTTTAGTCAAAGTATTTCCACCTAGATTACACTGGGAAATGTCCTTGTATAGTATTATATTGCTTTGTATGACGTGTGTAGACACACAATACAGATAAATGCAATGTAAATTAAACGTTTGCGTTGATCAGAGAAGCATGACGCGTATTACACCAGCTCAGCGAGTTTAGCGTTAAATCAGTCACAGATACCAGATCAATTCATTTTCAGTCACTACCAAATAGTATAAAAGTTTGCAGACAATGCTATGAATCTTACATCATCCATCTCTCAATAGGAACAGCTCATCCTCGAGACTATTTAAAGAATTATTAATACTATTTTACACTGCCCCGACTTTGGGATATGTCTACATGAAAAGAAAATGAC
Source organism: Neosilurus hyrtlii (assembly GCA_028564935.1). Taxonomy (NCBI): domain Eukaryota; kingdom Metazoa; phylum Chordata; class Actinopteri; order Siluriformes; family Plotosidae; genus Neosilurus; species Neosilurus hyrtlii. Next base: position 5,303,039 of record JAOUQZ010000039.1, read on the forward strand.
AGAAAAGCCGTCCAAACGCTGATGTTACACTAAGTACAATAAGACTTTTTTCATCATCAGGTGGTTTTTACTTACACTTTTGAAGCTTAAACCTGCTGAAAATGCATTCGATAGTTTGTATAAGCCTGTTTGAAAAGGCCACCACTGTAGTCTGGTTGACTCGTGGAAAAGTGTTAAACTGTGAGAATAGGAAGGCAAGAAAACAACAAAAAATAAGAGCAAAATCTGACATAAACTAGTCAAATTCTGTATAAAATAAAATTAGGCACATCATACTACATTACACTTACATCTATTGTCCTTGTCTAAGTGTCTGCTCGTATACATGAACGCATGGCATATACTTCAGTTCATTCAAATGTACAACACTTCCAAGTTTACAGTTTCTTCTATGCTGCTGTGGCCAGTGCTCAAATGTGATAAGTTTTCCCCGTGCTTGCGTAGGTTTCCTCTGGGTACTCCAGTTTTCTCCCACAGTACAAAAATATGCACATTAGGCTAAGTGGCTTTTCCAAATAGCACATAGGTGTGAGTGTGAATGGTTGTATGTGTGTTGACCCATCAATGGACTGGCAATCTATTTAAGGTGTACCCCACCTTTGCCCAAAGATAGAGATAAGCAAATTAATTAATGAACATCTGGTTCATCTACAGTGGGAATCTCCGCATCTGCACGAAGATCTGCTTTTGCATATTTCATTCTATGACATCAATTCTGTACATATCCTTCATCCATTCATACTGCAATTAGTAGCTGTTCCTCCCATCCACAACTTTGCCCTTACTGCAATTTAAATCCCCTTTCTGTACATACATTCTGACTCAATTCTCATGTTTTTATATTCTTTACACATTCAGACGTTTGTGTCACCTAAATTTTTCTCTGTCTGGTGATGTAACAAGAACTTACCTCACAGGATCAATAAAGAACACCTACCTACTTAATATTAAAATAGAGTATAGAAATAAATTCCAAGTCTGCTGATAAGTGAAACCATTCTTACCGAGGCAGTTGATCTAATGGCCACACTGCATTCTCAGAAATGTTTGTACATTTTCTTAGTACTTGTCAATACCTATCAAATGTTTCATCAGTAGAAATATCGAGTAAAAGGTGTGCAGTTACTTGTAAATGTATATATATGTATTAAAATACCCCGCAGATGAGAGAACGTGAATCTGTCAAAAACAATCCTTCAATGGTTATGAATTGCTATCGGACATGAAACTAGAATACAAACTTATATGGACAAAGCATGCAAAATAAAACAAGCAAACTATTTCTCCCAAACAACAGATGGCAAACTCTGAGCGAACAAGCACACATTTGCTACCATATTGACAAATTATATACATATACACAGCATTTAAAAAAATATATAAAAATTAAAAAAACAAAAAGTATTGTCTTTTGCTGTGGCCGAGCATAATGTTGCAATTTGCCTTTTTTTTTACTGTCAGAACAATTATGCTTATGCAATGTACAGAAAATAGGACAATGGGCATCCCTTGGGTAAACACATTATTACTAATAATAATGTCTCATATATACACTGCAAATGCATAATCATTTTACATAAATACACAATGATCCATTATGTGCTCCACTTTTGGGGTGTCAAACTTCACACCTTTAAAACCTTAATGTCTTTCTGAAACCATTTGCCTACCTCTGTAGCGGGTGCCTTATTAGTAAACACTTCTTGTGTTATTCTGTTTCTAAACACTAGATCTCAGACTTTTCAACTTCTATGGATCAGGGTTGCACTGCCAAGACCATTCCTCTGTTGATGTGGTCTGGATATTGTTACTGTTTTGTATTGTAAACAGGCATAGAACATAAACAAGATATAAAGCTGGGTGATTTGACGAGGAAACCTTTGTATCCAGCCAAAGTGAACCGAAAATGGAAAATAAAATTTTACTCATGAAGAGACTCCTTTAATGCTTCAAAGTCAGAGTGCAAAAGAATAGGGCAGTGATTTTACACCTGCTTCATGATTTACTTCGACCCGGAAATCACTTTGAGAATACAGGCACAGTTTAATACCACTGAAGGACATGAGTTAAACTTGCATAATCTTGTTTAAACAACTGAAGACTAAATAAAATCCATACATTTTACTCAAGCTTCTAGGAATTGTGTCCGAGTATCTCAAAATAATGACCATGCTTCGTGAAATCTTGACTTCAACAATGTGCGTCTTTATTTAAGATGTATAATAATATATTTGTACATGTGTTCAGTTTTCCCTCTTATTCTCTGGTAAAAGCTAGCGAGGTCATTTAGCCCACATAGAAAAAAATTACTCAGTATACCGCTGTCTATTCTATTCCCATCACTATTCCTTCTATTCATGACATCATTCACAAAGGTATTTTTTGTTAATCACTGGAACAGCATTATATATTATATATATATTATAGCATATATATTGTAGACATGATTCACATGTTAGTTTCCACTTACACATATTTCAGTTATATGTATGTATTCACTACATGCTCTGTTTGCGTTCATCCCACTCAAATTCAAAATTAAGATGCCAAATTTTAATTCATTATTTGAATTAAATAAAATACAAGTGGACTGAATCACAGGCCATAATAAGAATATGAAATGTCATTGAAATCTATTTAAAAGCATAAACCAGAGTATCATTTTGAAAATAAATCCAAAGTGAGAACTAAGCTATATTACAAAATCATCTCAAAGAATATTATTAGTTCCTTTAAGGCACAAGTCCAAAAATAAATATACTAAACAGCATGAGTGCTGGACGTATGAATGAACATGTTTTTGATGTGGATATTTATTAATAAAAACAAACTATTGAGGAAATGCTATAGTAAAGTGTACATTCCAATGCCCATGCTTGAACTCCTGCTGAGTAGACTAGGCAACATGAACGTGCAGAGAGACACACCATCCAGTTTACTCCACTACATAATCAAAATCAGTAAAAGACCCAATCAGCTTATTTAAAGAAAATGGCCTGCTTATTCAAAGCAACACTCTTACCAACAAGTCTCACCCACAGACTCAGCACAAATATCGTCCTCTAAAATTACACATCATAAAAGCACTGGCCAAAACACCTGCTTTTATTTGAACATATGAAAGTCTGAAAAGTAATTTAACAGGCTAAAGCAAAGCAACATGACGGAAGGCAAAACACATTCTGACTCAGCTTCTTACTTGTAGAAGTCATCTACCACAAGCTGCTTCTTCCAAAAATAAATAAATAAAGATAAAGGCATGGCAAAATAGTTTTCCCATGCAACTCTGCCTAGACTTAACCAGTTAGCCATTCCACTTGAATGCAGGCTATGTAACTACACGGAAGCAGCATGAAGTTGCTGCTGTTAGTAATCAGTCACCACTCTTCCAAAGTACTCTCTATTCGCTAGATTCATTAAGAAATGGGTGGAGCTATTGGTCAACAGAGGACTCAAGTTCAACTAGATTAAAACATATTTAAAACATTTTAACTTGTTTTTACACAAACAGTGCTGCCTTTTATCATCTAGAGGCATTGGTTTTACTAAAGCATTCATAATTGTGCAGTAGAAAAGTGCTTAAGTCAAGAGCAGAATGTGTGTAAATGGTATTTGCATAAGAGCAAGCATGTAACTGCTTTAATTGCAGATGTACACACTATTTGACTTATTTGCAAAGCATTTTTAAGCCCTTAATCAGAAATCACAACATTTAACAACTGTTCAAGGAAATATCAGTGTACTTTATCAGTGTTATGACTGTGTAGGACAAGGAAATAAAGAAAAACAGAATGACAGACTGTCTGCCTCAAACAAGATTTAAGATTAAATATATAGTACTTCTCATATGATTTATACCAAAGCAAAACAATGCACGAGAAAACTATACATCATTTAAAACATCTGCATTCCTGTTCTTATGGTAGCCATGTGTCCAACTGTAGGCTTTAATGCGTATTCAGCTCTTGACTTTTCTTATAAAATACCTGCCTTACTCAACATTTGTTCAGTATGTAGCTCTACTTCTGGGACACATGTTATTCCTTTGCTCTCAAGGGGGACCATCAGGCAGCAGAGATGCTATCAATATCTTCCAAAAAAACCCAAAAAAACCCAGAATTATTAAAAAGCATTACATTTTTAACATGATCTGCATCAGCAGGGAACTTGAAATATTCTAGCTAGGCAAGTATTTTAGTGTTGAAAGGATTATATAGAGGATGGTTCCAAGACCCCAGGAGGCTGGAGATGTATGCTTTACCTCAAGGACCCTGTACACTGCTTGAATAATAACCAAAACAAGTATACTGCAATTTTGGTGCAGGTGAGTAAATATCAGCTTGCTAAGTAAGAATTATAATGGCTCGTTTATGTCAGATTTATTTCAGTGTACAAAAACTCAAGAGTGCTATTTCAGAATAGAAACTGAGCATTTGAAAACATCTTCCCCTTTTGTCAGGATTTGCATGGGAAGTCACCCAATGCATTTCCTAACATACAGGCATTTTCCAATAAAAATGGTTCGGTACATCAGTCACATATGTACTTTGCCTTCATGTGTAAATGTTTTAATGGCATCAGAATTTATTTAAACTAGTCAAATTCAACTCCGGCATTGTTTCCATTTAGGTGCAACATGACAGCAATTGAGCATTAATAACCCAATGGAGCAGTAAGCTCACTTAAAGGTTGCGAAATATGTGAAAATGTGAACAAAGCAATTGAATATTTGTTAAACAGCAGCAAATCTCAATAGAGTTCATTAGTTTTTTCAAGAAATTTTCAATACATGGAGACTAGAGTGTCCGAGCCCGGCCCACGTCCGACAGAGCAGTAACCGAACCCGACCTGAGCCCGACAGGCATTAGGATATTAAAGTCCGAGCTCAACCCAAGCACGACACAGTTAAAAGCATCAAGTGACACCACTACATAAAAAGCTGTTTTAAATTTAAAATGTTCAACGCCTTATGGCGATGATGTGACTGAGCCCGACCCAAACATCATTTTTCTAAATATCTGTCTGAAGTTCCAAACCCGGCCTGACCCTCCGGGTACCGTTTGGCTCAGGTATGCACTTACTAATAGAGGCGTATGGCTCATAGACACACCCTGACGGTTTCTGTGCTATTAAATTTAAGACCAGCCTTTTCTTTTTGCTGAATTCTGCTTAACTTCTGCAAATGGTATAAAAAAAACCCCCACAAATGTATTTGCTTGATTGTTGGCGCCAACTTAAGGCTGTCTGCCTCATCAACGAAGCAATCAAGGATGCTAAATAAAACCCCTCTGTTTGTGCACTGATATGGAGAAGCATGTCTCTTGAAAGATATATCAGAGTCGACACTTTAGCAATTAGCCACAGTATTTAGAGCCATTACATCACAGGGTTGCAATATTTATCATCGCTACAGCCAGTGTTTCAAACAGCAAACAGGGTTCTAATTGTGTCTGTTCTTAAGGCACTGCTGCACAGCCAGCTTTTAGGGTTTATATAATTCATAATGAAAGAGGCACATGAAACAGCGTTAAAAGGAGAGAGACGATACAAAAGGTATTCAATCAAATCCTCCTTTTATGCAGATCTGGGACAAAGCTGTTGACGCTTTTCTCCTCTGTCACTGACAGAGAAGAGTGCATGAAGTCACACTCAGAAATGTCCCTTTCACTTTCGGCTAGAATCTGCAATTATATTTCAACAATTCCACACTCAGGAGCCAGGACTTTGTGAGTCATACAAAAACTCTTAAGTAATACGTGTCAACTGTCTTTAAAATCGAGGCAGAGTGGACAGAATGCAAAGGAAGGCATTTCTGATCCATTTGAAGATGAGCTTATTATATGCTAATCATTAATTCATTCACCAAAATAATTTATCATAGGGTCAAGGGAAGGCTGGAGCCTATTTTAGCCGACTCTGGGTGAAGGCAGGGTACACCCTAAACGGCTTGGCAGTCCATCGGAGGGCCATATATAAAACACCTAGAATTAAATGTTATGTCATGGTTAAATAATATACAAAGACCTTTGTGTTATCTTTAGCCATTGTTCTCGGTGTATCCTAATGCAGCATCCATCACTGTACATAGTAGGTTACTTGATAACAAACTTGTCCTACATTGCCTACAAACCTGTCTCCTTTATATTTAGAAATACAGGAAAAAACCCTCTGTGATAAACACCTCTGGTGCCTTGCCAAGAGGCCACAACTAACAATAAAGCTAATGAACAACAGTAGTTGTACAATAGAAGCCTGCATAACAAAAGCCTGTCTAAGATTAATTACAGGCTAGATTAATTCGCTAAAGTGTCGACTATCCCTCTGAGGACTTTCAAAAATAATTATGCCTACCAAATCCCAGAGATCACAGAAAAATTGGATGGAGAAATAATAGATTCTGAAGTAACAAATGCACGTTATGCGTACACAACAGAAATGGCTTATATAACCGACAACATCAAATCGTACGGTATGTTGTATCTATCAGTTTCAAGGACACTTTTAACCCAAATGACGTAAAAGGTGACATAGAAAGCTGTTAAAACATTGGGCCGTGTCCTCAGACTGGGGATGTAATTACAGTTTTAAGTGCTATTCAGACACTTTCACAAAAGCTGCACAGATGAATGCTCCATCATCTCCAAACAGCTTTCTTTAAAGCAGTCAATATCAAATTCGTCAAAACCACAGGCATTTTTTTTTAATTATTAATTTGACAACTCTAAATCAATGTCATGAAATAAGCCTACATCCCACACACTCAAGCACTGCATTACAATTTCATGACCTTAACCTTTAGTATAATGCAATCATTAGGTCGGGTGTGCATATAAACATTGTTGCATGATATGGAAAGGTGAAAAATATAAATTATAGTATTTGTGTCATTAGAACACATGCACTTGCTAAACATACAACAATTTCTACTCAGAATTCCCAGAATGCCAGTTAAACATGTTTCTCCTAAAATCCATACATGTTACATGTTATAAAGACATTCCAAAATCAAAATGCCACTGTGCATACCATCACCAGAAAAAAGGTCAAGCATTGGAGTAAAACACAAAGATATCACAACTGAACCTCCAGGCACAGCGACCATGTAAACCTTAAATGACAACAGGAAGTACATGTAACACAAGGTGACACTTTACAGTGTTAAAGGATAACCGTTTAAATTGCTTGCAGCGTTGGTTTGATAACGATATTGTACAACTCGCAGACAAAATAAAAAGCAGCCTGGTGCCCTTCTAATGACAATAAATTTCAAGGACCTCATGCCCTTCACTGAGGTATGGAGAGGAGGTGTACTGCAGAATGGCAAGTTCATAAATTTCTGGGTTCTGAAACTTGCTTGGCTAGCTATGTGCTCAGTTTGTCCTGGACATTGCTCTGATTATAGCAGGATGGTGTAAGGATAGCGTGCTGTATAATAAAGGACAGATAGAAAAGCACACTGTATGATGAAGTAGGATAGTGTTAGGATAGTGTGCTGTATGATAAAGTATGAAAGTGTTGGACAGTGTGCTGTATGATAAAGTAGGATAGTGTAGGATAGTGTGCTGTATGATAAAGTAGGATAGTGTAGGATAGTGTGCTGTATGATAAAGTAGGATAGTGTAGGACAGTGTGCTGTATGATAAAGTAGGATAGTGTAGGATAGTGTGC
>JAOUQZ010000039.1:5408816-5421296 GCA_028564935.1 Neosilurus hyrtlii
TATATATATATATATATATATATATATATATATATATATATATATATATATATATATATATATATATATATGTGAACACTATACCTGAAAGGTTATATGCTGTAATCCAAGTAAAGTGTGGCCACACTAAATATTGACTTTTGTTTCTTAAAAAAAGAGACTATATATTGTTGTTTGTTTACTTATTCTTATCAAAATGATTCAATATTGCATGAAATTAATACTTGAATAGTACTTGGTTTCTGATTTATCTTCATTTTGTTAAGTGTATAATCATCACTGCACACTATTGTATATCTTTTCAGCACTGTGAAGATTTTAACATCTCTATTCATTGCTCTAGCTTCATGGACAAATAGGTGAAGCATATTAGCATATTATAATATGTCAATAAGCTTTCATGTCCTCCACCCACTTCCTCCAGAACCAGAGGAAAAAAGAATAATGTTCTTGTTTTCGATAGTATCCGCTATTCATTTTTGGTAATATGGTACTGGGTTTTTATGTATGTATTTTTAGTAGTTTTATTGAATAAAATATTTTACCTAAATTTCTTTTAGCTTTTACACCTCAAAGTTACAGTACTTTGATTTTTTTTTTTTACATTCCAAATTTTACAAAAATTTTACAAATGCTGTTTAAAGAATTTAAAAAATGTAGTTAATACTATACGTTTAAAATCAAAGATTTGCCTTTTTCATGATTCCAATCAGTACAGTAATGAAGTCAAAGCATTTAAGATGAAAAAATCTCAAGTGTCAAAAGATTTTAAATCTCATGCTCATCATCAGTTTTCAGCATGAACTTCTTAAACAAAACTTAAAAAGATCAAATCTTCAGTCTTAGCATTTTGACAGACACTTTAATGTTTAACTCTTGAAATAGTTCAACAATAAAAAAAGGACTTGTACAAAAAAGAACAATTGCTCACCTGTTTTTATCATTGAGTATAGTTATTTCATTGTTCTGCAGAATAATATCTTTTTCCAGTTTGGCCACTGAGATCGAATTCTCAAGGAGCTGACGTTCAAGCCGCGTCGTTTGGTTAATAACCTAAAAATGGAAGAAAAGTTTCCACAGAAGATATTTCAGGCAAGATTTCACTTTCCCACCCTTGTTCGATGAATTGAACCATTTAACAAAGCCTCCAAGTTTGCATAATTAAAGCCATTAGATCTTTGCAGATCTGTTTTTCCCATTCCAGTTCACTTCACTCAGTTTTTTTTTTTCAAAGATTCTGTCTGGTGAATATGAAATAAATACATAAAACCTGCAGGCGTTCTCGTTTGACAAAATACGAGCCACAATAATATAATGAATTTAGACAATTGCACTTTTCCCCGAGAATTATCTGTCACAACCAATTCTCTCTGTTCTCTAACGGTCTGTAGATGATATTACATGCCAGGATATGGGTTTAGACTTTCATTGGATATGGATGAGAATGTGGGCATGTGAAAGCCCTTAATTGCGTGTAAGGGGTGTTCACACCTCACTTGGCATTACAGTACAAGTCCTCTCATATGACAAGTGGGGAATGGGGGTGGAGGACAATCAAAGGAATGAGGACTAGAGGGACTGAAAGGCAGCGTGTACACAAGTCTTATTAGTGAATTCTCTTAACACTCAAGTTATAATATGATTATCATGACAAAATAGCCTTCCACTTGTGTGTGTGTGTGTGTGTGTGTGTGTGTGTGTAATATATATATATATATATATATATATATATATATGAATGAATGTGTGTATGGGTATACATATAATATACTCACCTGCACTTCGACACTGGTGAGCTTTTGTATCTGTTCAGTCGTGTGACTCAGGAGATTGTTGCCGATCTCCATCATGGCCACCGTGTGGTTGTGCATAGTGTCTTGTTGCAACTGGAACCTGTCTTGCCCCAGGTTGTCCTGGATGAAGCTCTCAAGCTGTGAAAGGCAGCAGATGCAGGACATGTAGGTTCATTTTATAACAAGTGAACAAATTGAATCTACTATTGCAATTTGAACATTTTTGGGGGGTTTGGGTCCTAAATGGTTCTGAGCTATCATAACACCCTTAGGCACGCCGCTAAACAAAGAACTATTAAAAATTTAGTGCATTTCTGTATTAAACAGAAAGTGAAGCCATGCACTAAAGCCATTGGATTGTCCATACAATTATTTACTGAATCCAGGATGTTTTGCCAATGATAATCACCATAAAACACCCTCTTGTGGATTATTGCTTTATTCTAAATTCAAAGTTCCACTACATGGTAAAATCAGGATAATAAATACCATGGGCTACATAATAGTGCAGCTGACTGAGGAGTTTGTCGAGTCTCGTCAGATGGTTTATGTTTTATAAGTATATTACCGACCCAGAGCTCATTGAAGAGTTTTAAATGGAACTTGTCATAACAAGGTCATAACCCCTTTCAAGTAGATCCAAAAGGGCTAAATGTATCTAGACTTTCAGAATGCATCATAGTCTAAGCCTTACAGAAATATGTACTCTTGGCAGGCTTTTTTGGCTCAATGAAGCCAACATTCTTTAGCTTGTTAAAGCCTTTTCTGTAAACTATATAAGCCATCACTGTTCGCACAGGTGGTCTTATTAACATGAGTGTTTGAAGATAGGTTGTGGTTAACCATAAATATTCAAAACATTGCTGGATAGCCTGTTCAGTTTCAACAGCGCTACAGTTATTTGTATCAAGAAGGCAACAAATGGCCGTGCTCTGAAGGTGACATGGATGCCATTACTATGCCTCCTCTGTACATCACAGAAACTTCAACCAGTCATGGGCTAGTTCTTTGAGCGTGTGCATGCGGAAGAGGGCAAGTAGCGCTTTATTCGGAGTGACGTAGGCTGAGAAACATTTAAAAAATTATGGGGACGTTTGCTTTCTGTGTCTCCAATGAAGTATATGTTTGTCCAGTTGGTGGTAGCTGCGTGATAGGACAGTGTTAAGCCTGGGTCTCACATAGCTGGTATTACTTCATCTCAGACATCTTTTTTTGCCTTCTGGGGGTCAACCGGCATTATCCCGTAAGTGTTTTGGGCATGAAATTTGTCCTGATGGAAGTGGCGGGTAGCTTTAACTACTTTGTTTTTGTTTTTTTCCACCGTATAACTTGTCTTTTGCAAATTTCCTCTGCCAATATTGCTGACTGCCTTAAGAATCCCTCAGAATGGCCACTCTCAAAGCGATGGTTCTCGTGTATAAACTGGCTAAATGTAAGTGAGAGCTTAGCGTTATTTAATGGGCATGAATTTGCAAGAATGAATTTGGAAGAAAATGGTGGAAAATAACCTGACCTTGTAGTTATATATTTATTCTCATGCATAATGTTGTTTTGAAACATACAGTGGTTCACTCTGTTACTAAATCATATTAGATAAATGATGGAAAGCTTGCCAGAAAATTCCACATGGCAGTAGCGTCTGTTTGTGTGACACCCCGAATGTATAAAGATCAGTTTCTAAATAGCTTTATTCGGTTTGGAAAATAAGTGCTGTATTTTATCACTTCAGGATAAAACAGGGTACTGTTTTAATTAAAAGAAAAAAAAAACCTTTCAGGTAAGTGTTTCCTGAGCCATAAAAACAAATTAATCAAAGCACAAATTTGTTTGCATGGCTTTGGAAGCGCCGTGTGTCTAGCGCTCATCCAGTCCTTGCACTGTTTCCTGCGTGGAGTTCCTGATCAGCAGACAGACCGGCACTCAAATAAACAGGATGGGTATGAGTGACGAGTTGCATCCTCAATGAAAACATTTGTATAACGTGACAGGGAAGGAAAACATCAGCGTGGTTTTTCGCAGAGGAGGGTGAAATGTTGTCCTGGGGTTTATTTGCTTTCATGCGATTGCAGGAGTCTTGTATTATGGCAATTGGGATATATTTAACTTTTCCTCACTGAAGAATGCTAAATGTGACAACTTTGATAACTGGCACAAATTTTCATTTGCCTTCCTCTCTGGACTTCCATCATGCATAGTGTTGGTGTGCCGTTGGAACTGCAGGCAGGACGTTTCACTGACTGCTAATGGTCCAATTAGTTGTAGGATTTCCACTAGGAAGGCTTGTTTGTTCTGTCTGTTTACTTACAATGGTGACTGTAAACTGGCACGTCATATTAACGTCATGGCACAGAGTCATGTCCTGGCTGCTAATGAAGCAAATATGCCAAACATGTAAGATTCTGTGGCATGACCTCATGACACTCCGGGGTCTGTTTTTTTTTTTTTTTTTTTCTTCCTCTGACCTTCGTTTGTAGACCTCAAAAAGTGCTACTTGGAGGAAGAGCCTTTCCTCTGAGTGCATAGACAATACCATAAAATGTCAGACTGCTGTAGTCTGAAAGGAAACCGTGCCATAAAATCTGTTTACTTTGTTTTTTTCACCAATCGCAAATTTTTGCACAATGGTGTTATGCCGGAATTGAGTGCAAATATTCAAGGAGAAAAGTAGGCACATGTTGGCAAGCGTAAACGCTGGGTCAGTTTTGTTGCCTGGGATTATACACCTGACTCACGTTGTATTTTCAGAACATCCTGTGTGTTACCAACAAAGCAGCTTTGCGCAGGACACAATGAACTTTTTCCTCCTTTTGTATTTTCTCACTTCTTACTTCTTAAGAAAATTTATTTTTTCCCCTTTCATGCACGACTTCATACTCAAGCAAACCCACAACCTCTTTTTTTTTTTTTTTTTTCTTGTGGAGAATATTTTACTAATCTTCATCAATCTGCAAGGATAACAGTCCTCAACACTGGATCTGTGATGTAATTAGTTGTCTAATTTCTTGAGTTAAATAATTTAATCTTGTTTAGGTGGTCACTTGAATGAATAAGCTTCATCCAAACCTCAATAATGCCAAAACTTAATAATAAAAAAGTAATTAGATATTTACACATTGAGTCTAGGAGAAATCCTATGTGGATTATTTTGCATTGATATGTTCAAAAATAATTACAGAGGTAGCTGTCTGCAAAAAGTTAAGGGAGTCAGTTGATTCGCTGTGCTCTGCCAAGCCCAATTTATTGAAAATATTCTTAGTATAATTAAGATGAAACTGTAGAGAAGGACTGGTTTTGTGTAATTCCCAGTAAATGAATTGTAAAAGTATTTAACTTGATTGACATCATCTGTTTCCAAGAAAAAGTGTTCAGTTTTTATTAACCCTGTGTGGCTTTTCCATACAGAAAACCAAACAGATCGGAAAGTGACTAGTTGATCCTGTGATTTTTGGCATCACTCATGTTGTTTCTTGGTTTCATTTCACTATTACTATGAGACAATGTTTTGTTTGGACATATAAATGGGGGATAAATAGAACCACTACAGTAAAAATGTTCATGAAAAAATTTCCACATGCACCTGTTCTGGTCATCTAGGAGGATTGGTGTTCACTATATGCATACTTTTGAAAAAAAAAAAAAAGTATTTTTTTGCATAAATGTTGTTCCTTTCTAACTGTTTTTAACATTTTTTTATGACCCTTGAATCCTGTCCTGCAGCAGGTGGAATATGCTGCCTGTCTTGGTCTCCCTTCGTATCATCTTATGATACAAGTACTAAAGAAACTTAAGGATCATATTCAGTGATGAATGAATCTGTACCTTAAGCAGCCACTGAGTGTTGTTCTCTGCGATGGTCTCCAACTGCTGCAACCTCTGTATCGACTCCTCGTACTCAAGCAGGCTGTCTGTCTGCACCTGGTTGTCATAGCTGCTCGGGGGGCATGTCTCCTGCTCAGGCAGAAGAAACGTGTAGCTGCACGCACCGTTCTGAATCTGATACTGTCTTTTGCCGGCTGCGTACCCTTCCCCAACCGCGAAACAGAAGCTTAAAATGAAGATCCATGCATTCAGCATCTTGTTTCTGTTTCTTTTTAAACCAGTGTCCTTTAATTTAAAAAGAAAATAAATGTTTACGTGGGCTGCCTTGCACGTCCCCAGAAGTCAAATTCTCCAAAGCGTTGAAGCTTAAATGCTGCTTCACCAGTGCCTCTGTTTAGAATTCTCCCAGCTCTTCTTGTGAGCTTCATTTATAATGAAAGGCAGGAGGTGGAGACAAATATCAGCGTGCAATAGTAGAAGCTTCACTCAACAGTTCCCAAGTCTTCAGCTGTCTCTCACACTCTGTGTCCTGCGTGAACCGCTGCGCTCCTCTAACCGCAGGACTTGGCAGTAAGACCCCTCCTTCTAAGACAGGAGCAGGGGACGCTAATTAAACACTTCCCCTCGGATGGTCCCTCTCAGCTGCCTCCTCCACTCCAGGGAAAGTCTGTACAGGCTGGCGAGAGAGGACGGGACGACAATGGCGGGATTAGTGGGAGTTTTTTCCCTTCAAGACGGCCGATCTAAAAAGGCCTTTTAGGATGCAGCTGTGTTTCTCAACCCATTCAGCTTCGACTATGTTAGAGCAAGAGCATTTTTTCAGTCTTCTTAAGACACCCCTACCCTTTCTTAAAGCCACAATAATAAATGTGGTGGAAAAGACATGCTTGACATCGGTCTTGATTTTTTTTTTTTCCTTTCGTCTTAAAAGAGTAGCAATAGCTTCCATTTCCTGTCTGCTTTGCCATTTCTGGAAGTCTGTAAAAGAGAGGAGGTGAAAAGTAGCATAAACAGAAGTATCTGGCTTCAGTTCAGGAGTCATCAATAAAGCTTGTGACATCTTAAAATTCCTGATTTCTATTAATGCCATAGCTGAAAATATTCACCCGAAGTTCTCAGAGATGCCATGAGAGTTACTATTACATTGGAAATCATGTTTAAAGACACATCTGACTTTGGTGCTGTTTATCCGTGTCGTGTTTGGTGCTGTTTATGCATGTGATACAATAAAACACAAGTGTTTGGTTCAGGTTAGCGTAATACAGACTGACATGAAGTGGATGTTACCAATTAATTTATTTATACTGACGTTTTATGTTGTGGAACATTAAAAAAAACAACAACGAATCAGTTGTTATAGCAGCTGTAAACAGTCTTTCCTTCATTTTCATTCATTCATTGTTGAGCTGCTAAATCCAACTCATGTCACCAGTCTATCACAGTGCCAACACATACAAAACCACTCACACCTAGGGGTAATTTGGAACAGTCAGCCTAATGTGCATGTCTTTGGACTGTGGGAGGAAACTGAAGTACCCGGAGGAAACCCACGCAAGCACAGGGAGAACATGCAAATACGCCCTTGCTGAGCCTGGGACTCGAACCTAGGACCTTTTTACTGAGAGGCGGACATGATAACCACTCCACCACCGTACCACCCCTAATTTCTTGTCCATATTCAAACAAAAATGCAACTTTTTAAGCTACATAACATTAAAGCCTAAATTTTGGAAAACTTTAAGTTAAAGATTTACATAGAAAGCCAACACTAGAGAATCCTTTCAAAAACAAACATCATTTCTATCTCGTTGCAGAAAACATATCAAAGCTTATACAGATTTTTACAATACAGTATATATTTCTTGCTTATCCACCAGAAGAATTGGTATAAACTTTGCAGTTGGAACTACAGTTATGCTGTAAATTATTCAACATATAAATTCTGATGACTTATATTCAACTAACAGTACAATTAAAGGCATTATATACACAACTGCATAGCAAGTCATGGGTTACAAGTGAATAGGCAGTAGTTCCTTTCTATTCCCAGTGATAACACGTCACCTATGAAGCCAGCGTCGTCATGCAGAAAGCAGGTGTCGCAGAGAGGAAATCATTCCGCTCAGAGGATGTTTTGTCCTTAACCTCGTGGGGGTCTCTTCAGAACAGACATCAGTGCGGCACTCCTGTGGCTTTAATCGTCATTTCCACAAACACCTGAGAGGACGTTCCTCTGATCAACACTGACACGTTTTCCATCTGATCAACGTCAGAACGTTTGTTCATGAGTACTTACTGTACTTAGATATGATATGCTCATATCAATGCCAAGGGCATGTAAAGGGTTATACTAGTACGAAGTAAGTATAAAAAGATTAACTTAAATTTAAATGTTTTGTAAAGTGGAAGCATGCAGAAAGAATGTTGGTGTCGCACAGGCATACATGTTGCAGCTCAGGTGCTCGCTCTGAATCATCTTCCTCCGGCTTGTGTTTGCCTCAGCCGTTTCATGTCAGAAAGGAAGCTGGATGAGGAAGGAAGTGACCCAATATCCCCATTTTTCTTAAAGAGTTTACAACATTCAAATTTCTGTCCATTTCATCCGGATAGGGAATTCAGGATTGTCGGGATGAGGGATATATATTTTTTCCTGTTATTTGACTGGACATGATGATTCCGCTGAAACAGCCATTGCTCCGTCAGTCAGCTGACCTTTGCCTCTTAAATCATGTTTCTTAATTAAAACTAAAACCTGTGATGAAAACCAACTTTTTGGAAAATGTTGGGTTCTAATAGAGATTAATAAACCCACTGTGACTGGTTGATGTAAAAATATTAATGATTTGATATAAAGTCCAAGATTTTACACGACTGCTCGACACACTCTATATATAATGATCCTCCGAAACTTGTTTTAAACTCAAGTTTATAAATAGGACTCCACCAGCCTGGATTCCACAGTGTTTTAAATGGTGCTGGTGTATTTGCTAAGCGGAGCAGATTGTCCCTTTCAGCTGTGCCACTGACCCATAATGGTCACGGAGCACGTCCCGAATCTCTACGTAGCGATGTGAATGCCAGCACAAGCTGCCTGCTACCATTCACAGCCCTCAAACCGGAGCCAAGGGAGCTGAAACGAGGCGCAGCCGATGCCTTTGTGCGAGATCTTTGATGTATTACCCCCATCAGCTGCAAACCAAAAGCTTTAGTTGCTTGTGTCACAAGACCTCTGTCCTGCACTCAAACAGCACAATACAATTCCCATCATGCAACGTGCGCTATGCAATGTCTGTTTTGTTTCACCATTAAAGTTAGTATAGTGTTGTCATCATTGTGAAAAAGCAGCTCTGTGTTCATGTCTAACTGAGCTTTGCATATTTAATTTTTCTCCCCCCTGGGGGTGGGTGAGGGATGTGTTTCAGATGAAACAACACCCGAAGCCCTGTGAATTTGATCATGTTGGCATTTTCCAGGACACAGAAGTAGCGACAAACATGTGTTAAGCCCTTATCATCTGTGAATGTTGGCACACCTGAGCAAATATTATGACAGTCTGTGTGTGCATGCTTGTACTTCATTAGTGTTGTACTCGGTAGGCTTTGATTTAAAGCTGTGCTCATATTTATTCACACTTGAGTAAATGGGACTGCTTTGCTTTCCTGGTACTTTAATGGAAGGAAACATGATGAGCCTATTTACATATTAAGAGTTAGCTTCTAGTAACCCAGACCTTCATTATATACTACACAGTTGGGCACATTTCAATAACAGATATAACCAAGAGCCACTTGCATTCACAGAAAGACACAATTTGCCTGACACTGTAGAAAGCATTTCCTGCTGATCATTTCTTTACCTTATTATTGTTTGCTTAAAGCAAGGCTGTGTTCAAATCGCAATGCTAGTGCACAACACACTGCATTCTGGCCCAGTATACAGTATGTACTGCACACCACTCCCCAACCTCCATGTAGTGTACTAGACTAGTATATCCGTTCTAATATGTTAAGGTTGTCACAGCTTACATCACGTAGAGAGCTGTTTGAAGGAAATCAGAAACCTGCTATTGTGACAAGTAAATGCTTGCTAGTGACAGTGTTAACATATCATGTAAAAAATTTGTTTAGCCAACAAGCATGTTATTCACTTACATTAGTGAGCTACTTTATTAGCATTCATTGTGGGTTTGGCTAGAGAACTTCACTCTTCGCTACAGAATGCTAGCTAGCCACCTTGTTGACAATCCTGTTAGTATTTATCATATTTATATATTTGTTTTAACAAAATATGTACCTGATACAACTTTTTACATTTATTTATTATACTGTTCATTTATAGTCTGAGACAGGCCATCATCTGTCCGCCATGTTTTTACAAACTTTGGTAAGTTGGAAATCATTGCTTCACACCATGTTATAGCCAATCAGTGGTGCTCTGGCTGTATACTGGAAATTCTCACCAGAGTAGTATATTCATTCAACTATATTCTACTACACATGTTTTTTTTTCCTCCCGTGTACTGCATACTACTTACTAGTTCTTCAAGATCAGTATATGAACGTTGTGGACTGGAATTTCACACACAGGCTTTAATAGGGGTTTACCTGTCCGTACAGCGTAGCAGTGTCTAGGTGAGCCTACTGGGCCAAACTATTAACGATGGACAAAAAAAAAGGGTGACTTCTATTAATATCTGCATTTGTCTATTTAGAGCTGTAGAAGTGTCGTTCATCCTAAAGAAAATATTTCCTACTCTTATTAGCTTCTAAAAATAATATTCTATGGATTTTTTTTCAGTCCATTGACTTTATCTTGCTTCAAAAAACTTGTTGTTTTGTGTTCAAATGTGTGTTTTGAATATGTGAAATGTGTGTCTAAATATTCTGAAGCTTATGGCCCTAAACCTGCACATAAGATACAAGTATCTTATCTGTAGTTCCATAAACTAGGACTAAGGCAATGTTCAGAGTTTCTTTCTGGAGATCAAATCACTGACTTGCATAATTATTAAATGTGTACTGCAGCTAATTATACTGACCTTTTTATGTCTGCTTTTTTGCTGTAGATCTGCAGGTTGCAGCAGCATCTTTCGGCTGGAGAGCATCAGCAGGACCTGTTTCGTGAGCAGCCGGTCATGTTCGTGTCATCGCTTTCTCAGCCGCCCTGCCACAGTCTCACGGAACTCATCCATCTGTGCGGGGGCACTGTGTGCAGGAGTATTCGCCAGGCCTGCATCTGCATTGGGGAATACAAAGGCAAAAAACCTGAAGAGACCAAGTGCCTATCAGAACAGTGGATTTTAGGTAAGATGCCTCACATGTCTTACTGTAAAACCTGTATGAGTATTCTGAGAAAAAAATCTGTTACACTGTATATGAGAGCATATTTATGTAGTAGTATAATAACAAAGATTTTTGTCTTCCATTCATGGCCAGATTGCGTGACTCATCATGTACTGCTCCCACATGACAACTACATTCTGGAGTAAAGAGACCGTGTGAGATGTGACATTTTCCCCTAAATGGAGTACTGTGAACTTGAGACATAACATGTACCATATGTATATGATTAGTGTTTATATGATTAGTGTTTTACTAATGTTTTGCCTTTTGTCTTGTATAATGTTTAATAAACTCTCAAATAAAGGTTTGTTTCAAAGCCAGGGATTAATTTTGAATTCATTTATGAGAACAGAAATGAGAGCCGAGCTCTGGTCTGATCATTTATTGTAGTAAATATACTGTACATCAGAGCACAACAACATTAGAGCTGGTGAAGATTTAAATCAGACTCCAGCAGTAAGGCATGCATTGATTTTAGGATTACAAAAATTGTTCCTTCCATTGCTGACTGCTGCATTAAAACTACTTGATTAAAGCAGCACATACTGATAGTTCTATGGTAGTACAGTAGACTTGGTTTTGTTTATTATGTTTAAGTATATTTTTTTGGTAATGTTTCTTTAAACAACTCGGTTGTTTAAGGAAGCTCTTGGATTGCTTTCACTGTGTTTTACAGCATGTGACTGAATCTGAGCATAAAGTATAGCTCTTTACACTTTAGAATTCATCCTGCTTCTTCTATTAGCAGTCACATCATCAATAAACACAAGTGACCCAGCTCCATGCCCATGTCCACCATATTTGACAGATGATGTGGTAAAAAATTAATATTGATTTCACCTGTCTGAGGAATCAAGTTCCAGAACCGGGCAGGTTATCCAGCAAAGTGCAGTATGTCCTTCCTATTCTCGTGTGTTATCAGTGGTTTGCATTTACATACCTGAAGGTGTGTCTTACAATCATTCCCCTACCTCTTCAAAAATGTTCTTCACTTGGCTAGGTGTTGTATTTTTTCTTCACCACTAAAGGAATTCTGTGATCATCTTTCATATTCTTACAGGTCTTTTGGTGTTGTTGAGCTTGCCTGGGTGTTCCTTGTTATGTAAAATGTACCAAATTGTTCTTTCTTGTATCTTTCTTATAGGTATATGAAACTGGAGGGACTATGAAATAGTGTCTATAATTTTTAGACTGTTAAGGAAATATTTTGTTAACTGGCTTGAACTGAAAGCTGAAAGGCCGCACTTCAATCCCACCTAGACTGCTTCAATTAAAATCTATTGAGGTAGTGTACAGAGGCACTTATAGTATATTTACATTCATCTTATGGTATATTTACATTCATTTGCATATGTATATATAAAATATACATACACATATGCATACTCCTGCAATGGCCTGGGAAGCTGTCCAGAATATACCCTTTCCTCGCTCATAGTCGGCTGAGATGGGCGCCAGCATCTCCGCAACTCTAATTAGAATTAAGTGGCTTAGAAAATGAATGAGTGAATGGATGAATGAATATA
>JAOUQZ010000039.1:5423662-5437504 GCA_028564935.1 Neosilurus hyrtlii
GAGGGAAACACACACACACACACACACATAGATACACTGCTTTGCCAAAAAATAATAAAAAATCACACACATATTTTGTTGGACCTACTTTCACCTCAATCACCGCGTTTAATCGCCATGGCATTGCTGTGCCAAACTTTAGTCAGCATCACAACATTTATTAAGACATCTTGAATTGATGATGGGAAAACTGAGGCACTCAATCAAGTCTGACAAAGTGTGACCTAACCTGGGCAGTATGGTGGTGTAGTGGTTATCTGCCTGAGCAAGAACGTCATAGGTTCAATACCTAGGCTCCCCATGCTTGTGTGGGCTTCCTCCGGGGAATCTGGTTTCGTCCCACAGTCCAAAGACTTGCACATTAGGCTAAATGGCGGTTCAGGGTGTACTCAGCCTTCGTCCAATGTCGGCTGAGATAGGCTGCAGCCTCCCTACAACCCTAAGGGGATTAAGGACTGGGAAATGAGTGACTGAACCTGCTTAGGTGTGCTTCATGCATTATATCTGGACTGAGATTATGTCCAAACCACAGGTTTCTCACTTCCCCTGCTGTTTTTCAAGTGAAGTGTTGCTGAATAACATAAGCATACACATGCATAATAATAATAATAATAATAATAATAATAATGATGATGATGATGATGATGAGTGTTCCAGCTGAGAGGTATGATGTGAAAGAATTCATTAGGGCCGCGATGACCTTCAGCTTTTCAGCCCCTATGTTGACGCACTATTTTACATACCTGCATGAGCACGTTAATGTGGGGTTTTAGACGCAGCCTGAAACCGCCGGCGGTTTCCTTTCACGTGTTTGCTGTAAGATTCGAAAAGAGGGGGGCGTGTCTTTGGGTGTATCCTAAATACGTAGCTGCTTCTAGTACATGTACACTACATTAAAAGTGTCCCCCTCCAAAAAAAAACAACAAAAACAGTTCCATATTTAGTCTCTAACCGGACGTGGTGAGCCTGGGTGAAAGTATGAATGTAGATTACTAGTGTGCGTGATGTCCACAGCTTTATCCCTGAGTGTGAAACAACTGTCGGTGCACCCTACTGGGAAGGGAGGAGCGGTATTTGTTACGCAGCCCTTTAACGTAGCAACCGCCACGCTAAGAGCGTGCGCTTCCACAAATGAGCGAGCGCGATACTAGCGAGTGCCTGACGTCACTGGGTGTAATATGGGATGCATGCTGTGGCTGTAGCGTGACTTTGGTAAAGGAAGAAAAGAAAAGTTGATTTGTAAGATTTTAAAAATTTATTAGTTTGCGAGTGTTGGCTCGAGTATATCGACGCTTGTAAGGGTGTATATGGGAGTCATTTATACACTTTGCCATTTGAATTCGGAGCTCAACTCTGTAGCATAAACGTTAGCTTCACCTTTGACAGACCCGCGATGGAAACTTGAGTGCGAGTCTATAGGGGGTTTTACGGTAGCCAGCGGGTACAAACGCAGAACTGAGATCTATGGTTTGTTTGATATATCCTGCGCTACAATGTATTGCTATCGTTGACAGAACTTTAAAGCAACAATTCTTTTGTTAAGTGACAAGATGTTCGGGAGTCTAATTAGTCAGAAAGTATTCGGATAAACTTGAGAGTCGGTTACATCAAACGCCTTGTGGTTACCGTAAACCTTGGTATGTCGGCGCACTAGCGCGGATTTGACAGGAGCACTCTGTACTGAGAACACTTTGTCATATGTTCGTCAGGGCTTTGAGGGTTTCTTATATTTTAGCAATACATGCTTTTTATGTTCTGCGCAATGGCAGGGTTGAGCTGAAATCGTAGATATTTCGGAATAGCTGTGATTTCTTTTTTAAACCAATGTGGTGTTGCAGCTGGAAGACCTCGCTTCCGCACACGGTGTCACCCCCCGGTCTGTCCCAGCGCCTGTTTCAACGACGTGTTAAGTTGGTTACGAGTCGTATTTGCTTGTTTTTCTGCGTGCATGCACCGTGTTATTGAACATGCTGCTGTCGCTGGTTGTGCACACCTACTCCCTGCGCTACTGTATCCCGGCTGCGGTCATGCTCGGCACTGCGCCGGTCTACCTGCTCTCGTGGGGCGCGTGGAGATTCCTGTCCACTCTTCTACCGGCCAGACTGTACCACACCGTGGATGATCACATCTACACCGTGTACCAGAGCATGGTGCTGTTCTTCTTCGAAAATTACACCGGGGTTGAGGTGAGTGTCCTGACTGTACACTTCCCTAAAACATCAACATACTCTCTTTCCGACATCACTGACCTCACCTGCAGCCTCATTTGTTATTTTTATATAAACAATGTAATTCTTCATCTTTATTTCTTTAGTCACAAGCTGTTTATGAACTTTTAATGACTTTTTTTTTTAGACATCTTCCTTTCTTGGTTTGTAAGGGTTGCATGATATATCGTTAATCGGCATCTCAATACAGATGCAAATAATCCAATTTCAACACTACCTGCTAGGGGATATCAAGGTGTGGCCCCTGCATAGAATAGCTGTTCCCACAGCGCTGTTGTTAAGTATATGAGCAACTACACTTTTTTTTTTTTTTTTAAACACCCCAAAATAAAAACACATCATTGCAGAGATCTTAAAATACCCACAAAATTAAACCAAAATCTATTATTTTGGACAAATATGAAGAAAGATTTCATTACTGCAGGTTTATTTTAAGGATTTTTTTTAATTTTTTGCCTGTTTGTACCGTGGGTCTGAGAGGACTGTAATTTCATCTGTGCTGTATATCATGCATATATATGGCATATTTGACAATAAAGTTGGCTTTGACTTTTGAAGGAAACAAGAAGGTCCCGGGTTCGACTCCTGGGTTCAGTGAGTTTACTTGCGTGGGTTTCCTTCCACAGTCCAAAGACATGCACGACAGGCTAACTGAATGTAATATAATTACAATTTCACTCTATAATTCTTACAGTTTTACTCCACACTCATTGAGAAGTCAAATAAAGCTGCACAAGTTAGGACGTCCACATCATTCACTGTGTAAAGATGAACTTAACACGTTCTGATGTTACATTGGGTGGAATCAGAGGATATCATATCGACGTACATCAGAGGATATTGTAGAAGGTTAGGGAAAACTTCTGAGAGGAGTAAATTTTGTGTGTGTGTTCAGAGTGCATTGGAGTAACATCAGCACACATTGGTAGTGATTGGTATAAAATTTGGGGGGGGGGTCATATTTCCTGTAAATTTGCACTTTTCGTCAATACAAATCGGAGTGACATCTGTATAGAGCATACTAACATCGGATGAAGCATCGGAATAACATCAGAATCCCATTGAGTAGCAAGCGGAGTACACTGGTACACACCGGGAAAAAAATCCACATAAACTCTGGACTTCGATCAGATTAACATCAGAATATGGTCGACTCAGATCAGGTTCATGATCGACATTGTGTGATACACCTTCAGGAGTAATATGAAGCATGTTATACAAAAATAATCCATGACAGATTGTCACACCCCCCACAGGTTTACAAACAGGAAAGTGCAAGGTCCCCTGGCAGCAAACCTTGTCTCTTACGAAATGGTGACACCCGACACTCTTTCCATTAATGTTAAAAAACATCGTACAATATGCTTCGCCATTTTAATAATTCTAGTTCCATCTTGTTAAGTAGCAGCATTTGTATTAATATAGATCTGAATGTTATTAGGCTTAGTTAATTAGTAGCATCATACAAAATGAACGAAGCCCTTTCTGACTGATCAGATGTGAGAATTTAACAGTGCTGTGGTCTAAGACCTCGAAAATGACAAGAAGGAAATCTGTGCTCCTTCCATTCGTTGAGAAATACACCTGACTTTCTGGTTGTAATGTAGATTAGGCTGAACGACCTGCAGAACAAGTTCGGTTGTCTTGTAACACCCTTAAACAATCCCATAAAGGTGTGAGCCACTACCAGGACATGCCAGTTAACTGCTATCAAATGTTTTTATATGCCATATGTAACTATGAGGCAGAGATACTCTTTATCTCATCAATAAATGCTAAAAAGAAAATTGCAGCACGATAGGCAAAGTCCTTTCACGTGGCTTAACCTTAATCCATTCAGTGCAAATAGTGGTTTTAAAGTGCTACTCATTCATTTATTTATGGACAAATTGAATTAGGTTTATTACCAGATATAAGTACACGGCTTTTTTATGACAGTG
The DNA here is from genome assembly GCA_028564935.1 of Neosilurus hyrtlii. Lineage (NCBI taxonomy): Eukaryota > Metazoa > Chordata > Actinopteri > Siluriformes > Plotosidae > Neosilurus > Neosilurus hyrtlii. Next base: position 5,427,831 of record JAOUQZ010000039.1, read on the forward strand.
ATCAGTGAATGATTATGAAGGAAGACCTCATGATTCTGTTTTGGAATTTGATGGCCAAGGAGCAGAAAACCTCTCATTAATTTAGATAGAATGATTAAAAATAATATATATAAAACATATTATTTCCAGAATAATTAACCCAATTCATCATAATAAAGGGCTTCTTGTTTTTGAGTTCACTGGTATATTGTGGTGAGTCGCTCGCTGTGATGGAGCAGGAAATGTCCTGTGTGTGGTATATAATTATAACCAGAAACTGGTATAGGCTGTGAAACCCAAAAAGCTTTGAGTAGACTAGCCAATAGCTGAAGGTAAATGTCAACCATTGGTATACATATTTTAAAGTGGATGAAACAATCTGGAGCCAGTATGAGGGGAATTTAGTTGATCAATAATCACAGTGCAATCTTTTTATATCTGCAGAACTCCTCAGAAGAAATTGTTGATTGGATATGACACCCAGCTACAAGCCCCATACGCCTTACCTGGAAATCTTCAGCTATTTACATGTAACCTCACTTTTAGCACCAGTTTCTTTTGGTCTTTTTTAATATTTAAATAGAAAGTTGCATCTGACAATACTGACATAGGAACCCCTTTATGATCACCCAACAAGTTTGATTTTTCGAAACTACAGGACAGATGTTTAGTTTTATTAATTTAATCAAGCCATTATAGCTGTTTTTTTATACTTGAACTTTCCATTCATCCAAATATAGATTTGAAGCACTGTGAAATGTACAGTGATGTATAGTATTAAAAGCACTTCTTGGTTTTAATAAAACTGCAGTTGAGGGAACATATACAAGGATATTACGGCAATAAAGTGTGTGCAAAGTATACCAAGCTGATTTCTATAAAACTTGGTGGAAGGGTATAGCATGGACTAAGCAAGGACCCATTCTGGGTGCAAATCTGAGTGAAGAGATGGATCCATGAATTTGAGTTTTATCTTGAATTTGAAATAATGTATATATATAAAATGTGGAATATATGTCCAATAGCAAATAAACATAGTCAGTGTAGAAACGCAATGACTCTGTCACAATCTATTCACATGCACCAGAGAATTACTGGCACCAATGAATGTGCATTGTGATAAGACGTTTTCGTCGAGCCGTATATCATATCATAGAAGCACCAACTATTGTCTTTGGTGGAGGCCTGAGCTGTCCAAGTACCCTCTTAGTTTCTTTCTGTGATTGAGTTTCAAGATTAACTTTCATTTCACCTGTCCAGTCAAGTAGCCTTACAACAATAATGACTAAGGGTGTACTCACATGTAAGGGATATAGCCGCGAAATAGTGCAATTTATAATTTATTTATTTATTACTTTTTTGGCTGGCCAGAAAAATGCACCGTCTCATCAAAAACATTCTAATATAAATTATCATGTGACCCTGCACATAAATGAAACAAATCCAAGTGCTTTCTTAAATGACTTTTTGCATTTTTTTTTATTTATTTATTTATTTTTTATTTTACATGTAACCTCCATTTGATTGTCTTGAGTCCAGTGGGTCCAGTTGAATTAGTTAAGTATTCCAGCATGAGCTGCTCAGCTTTGGCTTATGGGACAGTCGCTATTTCAGCCTAGCTTGGTTTGAAGCTAAAACACGGATGTGTGTGAGATTGTGGAGCGAGGAGCTGGTTGGAAAAACCTGCACCTTCCTCTACGATGCGTTCATTCCATGCCAGATCGGAGCATAATTACCTGTTAGAGGTTTTGAATAATTAAACCTGGGGATTTATTATTTATTTTGGGCACGCATAACAGACTAGATCAGCTTTCCAATTCACGCTGATAAGGGAAAATTCTGTATCATATTAGAGGAGAGATAATGTGGGAAATCTAAGCTAGTCCAGAAAAAGTAAATAAAAAAATACAGCAATAGTTACTTACGATTTACCAGAGAACCAGATCATAACGCAAATGGAACAGATCTGAGATGCGCGTTCCTCTCTCTATGGTGAAAAGTGGCTTTAGACCAGAACAACCATTTTTATTTAGAAATAATATTATATTTTTATAATACGCCTGTGAGATAGCAAAAGGCAGGATCCGCATGACGTGCGAAAATCAGTCGCTTGAGCCGTTCAAAAACAAGCAAAAAGGACCGAAGCTGTTCGCTTGTATCCGAGCCACTCTGAATTCGCACCAAATTTTGAGCAGGTCCAAAACTTTTTCCAAGAATACGGACCATTTACCTCGAATTCGACAGACCACCTCCGAAAATATATTCAATTACCCTCGAACTAAAATTCGCTTACATATGAGCTAGGCTTAAATAATACCAGTAATCACTTTGAGAATAGTTTGTAGTGCTTACCTCGGACATGTGATTTTAAAATGTTAAGTACCATCAAGCACTGTTACACTGTACCACAGTAGCTACACGCTAACCAATCATGGCATCATTAGAAAACATATATGTTGAATTATAATACAGTTCACAGGATAAAGAAAGTAGAAATATTGGGGGTCAGTGCATCTTTATGGACTAATATAGAGATAGTGTAAAACTGTCTGACAGCACGACACATGAGGTCAGAGTTTATGTGGACTGAAACACTGATTAAAATGTTTAAGTTCAACACAAGTTACTTTTTTAGGACTATGTACCTGTGCCCAATGTCAAGGACTATATAGCCAAATAACTTGAGGAAAGGCATGATGGTATAGACACAGGCTGATTGACTAAGTGCAGAATGTCCAGACCGTAAAATTAGCTTGGGTATCCCTAATGTACGGGTGGTTAAAAACAAAAACAGACATGTAATACACATCAGCATAACCTCAGAACAGATAGTGCTACCCCTTATTGAACATCTTATGCTCAATGCTAAGGGTCTGCAGTGCATGTCCTGGCCACAGAGGAGGTTTACAGCCAAAATGAATTTAAAGACGTGTTTGTTCCTATCAAGGGCACTTGTGTAATGTAATTTTTTATGTGCTTTGCATTACCATGAGTCTAATAAAATACACAGTTAACAAAAATGCATGTGTATTATGTACGTATTGAATGTCAGTCCTGGTGTTTACACCCCAGGACCCATGGCTATGAAACAGTGTGGGGTCATTGACAAAAGTCTTGTTGCACATGTGGACATTCATGTATAAAATCCCATATCTCACCAACCTATTATGTTGTTACCAATATATAATTTTGATGGTACATGATTGCGAGAAGACTTTTGTCCAGCCTAGAATGGATATGTTTGTCTTTTATTGGCTGTAAAAAGTATAAATGAATTTACAGTTTCCTGTTGCTTTCACAAAACAATCTGTATACTTGTAGGATTAATGTAAGGCAGAGTTGATGAAAGTATAATAATAATAGGTTGGTGAGATATGGGTGCTTATACATGAATGTCCACATGTGAGAAGACTTTTGTCAATGACTGTACAATGAAGCTTCATTATGAATTTTAATAAGACGGTGAAATCACTGACAGATTGAGAATACTGGACGTGAGAAATGCTGATGTTAATGTCTTTTGTGTATATTTTTGTTTCGTTTCGGCAGACGTGTTGTTTTTCTTTCTGCATTCTCATACAGTATAATTTATTGTTCATTCAGATTATTATTTATGGAGACATACCAAAGAAGAAAGAAAATGTCGTCTATCTCGCCAATCATCAATCTACAGGTAATTCTTGTTTGGGGACCATGTAGCTAGACTACATTATTTATTAATAACTTGTACGCTAGCAGTATAAATAGTATCTACAAAGTTCTAGTGTTGACTGAGTGTACATTACTTTAACATGTATGTTTTCCATGGCATAGCGGATTGGATTATTGCCGACATGCTAGCCATTCGCCAAAATGCACTCGGTCATGTAAGATACGTGTTAAAAGATGGACTGAAGTGGCTTCCATTGTATGGCTGGTATTTCTCGCAGGTATTGTAAGCCTATGATATTTTATCTTTGAATGCAATTTGGTAAGCTTTACTAGGATAAAGCACATCTTGTATATTTACACAAATCTTGTACATTTCTTAAAGCATGGAGGTGTATACGTCAAGCGGAGTGCCAAGTTTAATGAAGAGGCCATGAGAAGGAAACTCCGCTCCCAGACGAATGAAGGAGCACCAGTGAGTACGCAAAACTGCACAGTATTTCCTGATTAAACCAGGATGGTTCACTAAACAGGCAGGGCTTTGAGTGTACCTCCCTCAAAGAACAGGATTCACAACCGAAATAAAGTTAGACAAGTAATAAATGAATACACTTCAATTCCCTCACTACTCAACTGGCATAAACTGATTCAGGCTTGAACTGATATGATTCAATTCGGGTAAAAGTACAAAATTCTTCATTGCAGGAGACTAAGACAGTTTTTTTTTTTCGTCTTTGCTTTAAAAGAAGGGGAACAACTGTTTAGCTGCTAACTAAAAATGTTATTCCTAGCATTAGGCCTGGGTGATATCGATTAATTATTATATCGTGATATGACTATTGATATTCAAAAATAACTGAATACCAGGAGTGTCGTGATTTAGCAGAAATATTATTTCCTTTAGAAATGAACAGCATTTTAGCTGCAGTGTTTTTATCCACATGAGTTAAGAACATGTTACCCACATGAGCAAACATAAGGTTTTTACACTTTTTTTGCAGGTTTGTGCAAGAACATCTAAGCGTCCCGCCACCTTTTTTTTTTTCATCTGAATATTATTTTCATAGCAGAATATATATTGTGGTAAAATATTATCAGGGAAATCTCTGTCAGAAAATATCGCAATATAATTTTAGGTGATATTGCCCTGCCCTAGATAAGAGTCTGATTGAAGTTTTCATGACTGTACTTTTATAAAGTTAAATGTTTTAATCACTTGAAAATAGAAAGCTTCATTCATATATGGAAAACCAGTATACTTGTGTGTTTGATGACTTGTGTTTTTCTTTTTAACCTACTTCATGTTGACTTGCATTTTCTTTACTGGGTGAAATGTCCTGGATATTTAATACAGTTCTCTGAAGTTTCTAGGACTGACAAGAAAAAAATAAATAGGTTTAATGCCAAATGACTTTTTCCCATGACACTATTTGTGGTCCCATAACAGTGGATGGGGCAGAGCAAAGTCTTTTAAGTCGGACTCTCCCATCACTATAATATTGGGCAATTTCCAGTTGATGTCTTCAAGTTCTCAGAGACTTTAATTTATACTGCTGTAAAAAAAAAAAAGTTTCGGATATATTAACATTGCAAATGTTTGCTTGTCCATCTTCTCCACAGATGTATCTTGTGATATTCCCAGAGGGAACACGCTACAACCCTGAATTTAAGGATGTGATCAAGGCCAGTCAGGCTTTTGCTGCAAAAGAAGGTACTTGTCTATCTGTGCCATATTGGCACGTTCTCCACATCAGTTTACCTTCAGCCATGTTACTCAACATTCCTTGGGGCAAAATGTGTAAAATATACAATGTATGCATTTAGATGTGTGTGTGTGTGTGCGCGCGCATACATTCATAGATTTTGTTTTGCTGATTAAACTGAGCCTCAGTAGGATTATCTAGGTGGCATGAATTGTGATGTGCTAGAATAATTTTTGACTTAAAATATTGTTTGCCATTTTTCTACCAGTGCTTTCATCAGTCAGCGTGCCATTCTCTCCTTTCCATTCTTAAGTAATGATAATATGCAAGACCTATATTAGTGCTAAAAACTTTTTGCAGCATGTTTCTAGTGACTGCAAATAGTGGATCATATTTCAAGTTAGTGTACAGCAGGTTTCTACTAGTGCCGAGTAAAAATAAATAAATAATGATTGTGTGTGATCATTAGCAGTGAGTATGTACTACACAGAAGGGGCTCAATCTGATTGGTTCACTGATCTGAAGAATAATGCTAAAATCAAAATATGAGACACTTATGTTTTGTTTTGGAATCACTTAGAGACTTGGAGCAGGTGACATCATCATCATGCTTTGGAATAGACAAATAAAACCTAAAAAATCTCGTGCCCCCCCCCCCCCCCCTTGCGTTTCTGTGTAGTATATTCTAAAACATTTTCAAGGACCAAATGTAGTACATGCACTAATCTCTGAATTGAATCATTTTAATTTAGTTTACCTTCACCTTGCCTTCGGTGCATAATTAATTAACCCCAAGAATGCAAACCAATCAGATTACTCCCTTCCTGTGTAGAATATTCTAATTTCAAGTCGATTTTTGAAGAGCACTAAATCTTTCTTTACAGTTGAGTTTTTCAAATGCTCTGTGGTTACCAAAACAAGGTCCATATTGCTTATCAGTCATTGCTTGGATTTGGTATCAGTATCATGCAACTATTTGTTGTTTTTATGGCTCTTGTAGGGCTTGCTGTATTAAAACACATTCTGACGCCAAGAATGAAGGCATCACATGTAGCAATAGACTCCATGAAAGAGCATCTGGACGCAGTTTACGATGTCACAGTGGCTTACGAAGGTACACTGACCGCAGACGGGAAAAGACACCCTGCTCCTTCAATGCCAGGTATAGTAACACACTCTATACATGATTAAACTGGTACATGTAGTACATGTTGCTCAGACAGTCTACATAATTCAGTTGGATAAAGGGGCCAGGTCATCAAATATAAATACTATGTTAGTTTGTACGTCTTCAAAATTATTTGAAAGTCTGAAAAAAGGCAGATTTCCCACCAGTGTTTGTTAATTCCAAGTACAATCAGGTTCCTAGAATACATAAATATGGATTTCCTGTTTTTTCCTATAAACAGGAAGTTATGGCGTGCTATCTGTTCCCAAAAACATTAAAGCCGTCACTTGTTATTTCAAAAAAACATCCTGTTTTCAGACAGGAATAAACAGTAATGCAATTCTTATTCTTCACATGTTAATCAAGTGCTTCATTCATTGCCGAAGGGGGAGTCGGATATTTTTTTGTTTTGTTTTAAATTTAGAGTTCCTGATTGGTCCTCAGCAGGTGTATGTTCGGCTATTCCCTCGAGTATTTATGAGAGGATTTAGGGAATGATCTGCTTGGATCGTGCATGTGCTATCTGCCAGAAATCTTAATTGAAAGCTTGTTGTTGTTCTTTGATAATTTACTGTATATAAAACCAAGAATGAAAAATACTGAGCTGAGTTATTATATTTGGTTATAATAGAAATTCAAGTATAAACTGATTTGATTAAAAATGCATAATGAAAATGTTAGTCTGATTATTACCACATTATACACATAGTTGCTGTTTTGTACTTTTTAGCATGATGATGATGATTATTATTATTAAGGTTTAAATTTTTTTTTTTTTTTTTTTTTTTAAGTTTTTCCATTAGTAAACGTGGATGTTGTACACTATACTATGCATACTATTTACCAAGGTAGTGCTGTCTCCAGTCAAGCAATGCATGTTGCGTATTTTCTGGATATAGTGTCTTTACACGCATTGAAATTGGTGTCATTTGACCGTATCCCCTACCAAAAGTTTTGCTGGCTTGTTGCTCACATGTTTTTAAAATGAACATTAACATGTCCCCTGTGTTTTTGGTCGCTGTTTTCACAAAGGTTGAAAGTCCCGTCCTGTCTGTATGTGGTCAAAATAGGGACTGTTGAGGATGAAAAGTATGCCACATTGCAAGTTTTTACCATTTTGAGTTCATCAGCCGGGTACTAACGGTGTACTGCATGCCAACCGTGTGAACTCACTAATGCACTCAAAATAGCGAGTGTAAGTCTGTGAATTGAAACACAGCTTGTGTTCTCATTGAGTTCACTTTGTGCACAAGGGGCTTTTCATGCTGAAAGTGATTTGAGCCACTTAGCTTCAGTAAAGGGAAATTTGGGCAATATGACACTTTTAGACACTGAGGAGTACCAGTTGCTGAAAATGGCAAAAAAATTAATAAGTAAGTAAAAATAAAAAGCTGTCACTTCCCAATCTAACAGTCTTTTTAATTCCAATCCCAGTCTGTATAAAGTGACAAGTTGTCACAGAAACTTTTGGAATCACCTTAAAATACATCCACAAAATCTGACCAGCATCTCCCAAAAAAAATCTTGTTCGAGATCAAGTGCCGATTCATAGATGTCTTACAGAAATTTTCATTTGCTTCTAATGACACTCAACAGCGTCACTCTATGGATTAACGTTTTTATTTTTAATTATTTATTTTTTTTGGTATGTAGTGTAATAAACCAACACAGTTTTTAATCGTAATTGTCTCCTTTTTTCCTAAGAGTTCCTTTGTAAAGAATGTCCCAGGGTACACATCTACTTTGAGCGCCTGGACATGCGGGAGATTCCCCCAGAGCCAGGCTTTTTCCGAAGGTGGCTCCATGATAGATTTGAGGTTAAGGATAAGTAAGTATTTATCTTAGTATATATCTCTGTGCTTGGTCACATCGCGTATTACAGCAGACTGTTTATACATTGCAAAATAGCATGTTAAGAAAGCAGTTTACCTTATTTCAGGTTGCTGACTTCCTTCTACGAGTCTGAGGAGCCCAGCAAAAAATGCAAGTTTCCTGGAGAAGGTCGAAGGTCACCACTCAGCCTCAAAAAGACGCTGCCTTCACTGCTGGTGTTAAGCGGCCTGACTTTGCCAATGCTGTTAACCGAGTCAGGTAGAAAACTCTATATGAATACGTGGATATATGGGACTCTTTTGGGATGGCTGTGGGTTCATATACAGCCATGAGTTAGAAGAAACCACTGACATCCTGCCAGCTGACATCAGCATGAGGAGACCGGGTGCTGGTTAGACGCTTGTGTTTTCAGCCAGCCGTGCTGTCACATCATGGAGTGTTATTCCCCCTCGTATTAGAGCTGAGAGGTGTTCGCTGGAGGATGACGTCATCTCGCTCTGTTCACTGCATCTTTTGTCTTGATCGAAGGGTTCTTTGGTTTTACATTCTCAGTGTCATGCCCATTGCTTTGATAAACTTATTCTTAGCTAGAAATAAAAGAGTAGAATTTTAAATGGGGTATACAAAGATGAGCTAAGATTTTTTTTCTGTTCAGCTTTCACCACAAGTATTCATATTATTATTATTATTAATGTTGGTTTTGGTTCTGCTTTTCTTTTTCATTAATTTTTTTATTATTATTGTATTCATTTAAGGCATGGTTGACATAATGTAATTTGTTTTTGCATGACCTTTTGCTTTGTTTACACATCCTGTGCATCATTTATTTTATTTGTTTTTAATTAGTAAATTGGTTTGTTTGTTGTTGGGTTTTTTCTTTGCACAATTGATTGTCTCATACAATATTGCCAAACTTCAGGATGCAGGAGCAATATATTGTCACTAAATACTTATCTAATAAATATATATGCAGTAAAATGCAAAAGAGAAGCATTTCACTGTATTCTGCCTTTAACATGCAGAATTAACCCTGTTACCTCATTCACTGCTCACAAAACTGTTATATATACTCTATGCCTGTGTTCCAGATCGCTCGCATTAAGACCACCATACTTACTCATATTTGTGACACATCATAGCAAAGTAGGTCTTAAGTCGGAAAATATTAAATCCTTTTTTGAACTTCAAATTTTGCATTTTGCAGACACTCTTATCCAGAATAACTTACATTTATAATTTTTATACAACTGAGCAATTAAGGGTTAGGGGTCTTCCTCAAGGGCCCAACAGTGGCTGCTTGGTAGTAATGGGGCTTGAACCCCCAACTTCAGCTTAGCAAGCCA
>JAOUQZ010000039.1:5437604-5449830 GCA_028564935.1 Neosilurus hyrtlii
TGCCATTGCTGGCAGGTTTTGATTAGTTGCTCCAAAACTAGACTAGACTAGCCTAGGATATCAACTATAAAAGTTTAACACTAATTCTTGTGCAATTCCCTTTGCTGTGATGGGTCACATTTGTCTAATTATTACTATTATTATTATTATTTTACTCTAATTTTGGTTTCCTCTAATGTAGTCTAATAATGATACTAAAAATAATAAGTCAGAATAAATGTAGAGACTGCAAATATCATTTAATATTTACAAAGATCAGCCCTAATATTAACACCTATCATAGTTTTATCAGTTTGTGCTAGAGTAGCTCTTCTGTAGGATCAGACCAGACAGATTAGCCTTCGCTCCCCATGCACAACAGTGAGCCTCAGGCACCCATGACACTTTTGCCAGTTAACTGGTTGTCCTTCCTTGGACCACCTTTGTTAGAAAATTGCCACTGCATACCAGGAGCACCTCACAAGGACTGGATAAGAATAGATCCAGTTATTTAGCCATCACAATGTGGCCCTTGTCAAAGTTACTCAGATCCCTTACACTTGCTCAATTTTTCCTGCTTCTAAAACATCAACTTCAAGATCGGACTGTTCACTTTCTGCCTAATACATCCCACTCCTTGGGAGGTGTCACTGTGACAAGATATGGTATTGACTTCATTGTGTCAGTGGACACGATGTGTTTAATGTTATGGCTGATCAGCAATATAGCGAGTGCCTTTGACATATCCTGTTTGTTTTGTTTTGTGTTTTTTTTGTTATTGTTGTTGAGTAAAAGGAGTAGCCAGTATTATACATTATGTTCAAATTTCAGCATTTAACACATTTTATCTGTAAGCATTTTTTCTGCTTACAGTTGCCTAATTTTGAAAGACTACAAAAACATTATTCTGATATGTGTATCTATTTAGTCTTATACTGTCATTTATTAAGAGTGTTCCAATGGAAAATAATGGGAATACACTCATGGACCATTTACAGAATGCTTACTCAAGTTGGCCAATCATGCAGGTACAATTGCACACACAGGTCTTCATTTATTTGTCACATCCAACATCTGCATGGAGGAAATATTTCATTGACCGTAACCTGTGCATTTCCAATCTTTACCTGTCCAGTTTCGGTGAATCTGCCCAAACTGCAGACTCAGAGTTCTGTTCTTGGGTGCCGGGAGAGAAACCTGATGTATCTGTTGTGGTTGTAACTTTAGTTTGGCAAGTTATGCAATTGAATCCATTGTCTGCTCATTACGGTTGCACAGAGTGGTTATTAAAGTTACCATAGCCTTCCCGTCAGCTTGAACCAGCCTGGCCATTATCCTCAGAGTACTCCCATCCGCTAGGCAATTCCAACCACAAAACTGTTTCTCACTGGATGTTTCTTGGTTCTCGCATAATTTAGTATAAACTCTTGATACTGTAGTTTGAAACAAACATCTTGAACCAACAACCATACCAGTTACACACACACCCCATTTTGATATCAGATGTAGACATTTAACTGAAGCTGCGCATATATGTGTGACTCATGTAGTGTTTGTGATTGCATGAATAAGGAAATGTACAGGTGGTCCTTATAAAGTATGTCCTATCAGCAATTGGGGGGTGGCGGTGGCGGCAGTGGAACAACAGGAATCTAGTAACAAGACTGCAGTGTTTATTGACAGGATAAAACTCTATTACATGTATCTATAAGCATTCTGTTGCTTATCCAGAAAATGTTTCAACCATGACCGATTATTGACCTGACACCCTTCCCCACCTCATTTAAACCTAATTAGGACATGCCGGCTCTGCTGAAGCATGAAATTTTAGACTTTGTGGGAAGGCTCATGGGAGTTATTTAAAAAGAAAGGGTAACTATACAAAAACTGAGTATTTTAACAACTAACAATTGTATTAACTATTTGAACCAATTTACTAACAGTTATACTCACTGCTATTTAAGGTTTTTCCCAATAATATAGCCAAGAGAAATGCTAGTCATTGTCAACTGCAAATTGTGTAGTTTCTGTTGACATTATTATATTTTCGGTAGTAATGTTTTAAAGTTTCTTTATTGTTTTTGATCCAAAGAAGTTTTCATCCATAAGCCGTCTGCTTCAAATGATATTCTACCTGAAAGTGTGTTCAGATATGCAAGAATAGGTTTGCACCACTTGTGCTTTGTTTGAGCTCTCTGAATGCTCTTGTATGCATTTCCTATTTTTCTACTTAATCAATGTTTTATTTATTGCTTCATATTTAATTTGTTGAATTATGATTGACAATGAGTGCTTTGATTTTAGATGGGCTTATTATTTTTACACCGATTTATTTTTATTTAATAGGTTCTGCTGCAGGAAATTGCAATTTTTTTTTTATCAGCCATACTTTAAAGTTCTGAAGGCGATCATTCCATCACATAAATCGTTCAACAATACTTTTCAGATTTTCTAATATCAATCTCATTGATCAAAAGATTTTAAGTATTAAAAGTGCATGTGTCTGCTGAAGAGAAAACTTGGAAACTACAAGCCATCATTTCTTGACATATTCAGAGAACACAGAACTTTTAAAATGTTGCTGATGATCTAAGTGCTGATTGAATGTTTAGTGTGTACTGATGGGGGAAAATGAACTGGAATTCCATTCTATATTATATCAATAACAACAATAAACAAATGGCAAAACAATATGAATAACAGGAAAACGAATCAGGACGACAACAGGAAAAGTGTGAACGTTAACCAGTGTGAGCCAATGAGTCAGTGTATGTGGATATTGTGAGACGTCCTTTTAACCTGATGACGTTGTTTGTCTTTGGTAAGCAGAGGGTCATATTGTGTCTTGACATGATCCAGTAAACCCCGCAAATAATTTCTGGGGAAACACGTACAAGGGCTTTTGAGGACGCTCCTTCTTGTGACATGTTGGGTATCAGAAACAAAGTTTGTATTCTCACTGTGACCTCATTGTAAAAATATTTAACCACATAGGTACAATGACAAACAAAACCTGCACTCGTCAGACTCTGTTACTGCTGCTAGGCAATAAAAACTATACAGTCTCTAATGGTTGTTTTCTCATTCTAGTCCTATTTCTCTTTTCCCCCGGTAAAACATTATGGTACTCACTATCTAGTGTATAAAAAACAAACATTACCTGTTTATGTTAACATTAGAGTACTGTACATCACTGATAACTGCCCCCTGTCTGTTTTCATCTCTTTTAATGTTATTATTGAACTATAAACACATACACAAAAGAGATCACACAATTTGGTGCTGCTTTTTTTGCCTAAACGGTAAATACTTGTTGCAACAGTATTACTTCAATAGCCATATAAACGTAAGAGGATTTCCTCAAAACACAAATTGAAGCGTCTGCGAAAGGCCATATCTGAAATGTAAGACATTTTGTCACTGCTTTTGAAATAATAAAACCATGCAATAAATGGAGTTTCTAATGCAATAAGTGAGTGTTCTGTGTCATGTGACTGCCTGATTTTTCAATGTGTGTAAGCAGATCTCATCACCTATACAACTAGAAATGCAACCAGAGAGAGAGAGAGCAAACCTCAACCAAGGTAGTGCAATCTCTTCATCACGTGGTTATAGTGGCAGATGATGTGGAATTACAGTGCCTCCTTGTGGGCACATACAGATACAGGTATACAAACACACACACACACACAAGACCAACCTCATAACCTCCCCCATGGTGGAGGTATTTAGTTTACTTAAATGATCCCGTGTAGTATATACTAAAACAATTATTCGATTTTCGCTCAACCAGTGCCTTTGGTGAATAATTGTTACCTAAATAAATTATCTTAATTAGTATTATCCAGCCTGATTAAACTAACAGTCTGAATGAATGATCAAGCTCTCAAAACTGATGACATTGTTCATACTCTGCAGGTATCAGCCTGTCAAATGACAACAGAAGAACAAAGCTATTTCGAATATGTATGAGATATTTTATCCAGTAGTCTCACCAGTGCCATGATCGATAAATCTGCAGAGATCCTAAATACATTGCTGCCTCCTGGACATTCTCTTCACCAGCAGATGTCACCCTCATGCACTATGAATTAAAGGGAAAAAAGGATTTTAGTCTTTCCATTACTGTTCACTGCCTCATTTGTCATTAAATATGTTCATTAAATATGTATCTCCCAGCACCATAGGTGTTTTCAAGAGGTATGCAAGCAGTGGTATCAGGACACTCAAACAACTGGCTCAAAAACCCACCAAACGGCAGTCCATCCATTACAGTGTGGTACTCTGACTACCAGCATCTACTCAGTGTGATCAGATTGATCACAGCAGCTGCACCAATGATTCCCTTGGCTGGCCTAGACAGGCACTCCACAAGTGAAACTGAACCCGAAATGCCACAGACTAAATCGTGTCTTCCCTGAGTATGGTATGAAGGAAAGTCTAACTCGATAGAGAGATAATCATCACCAACACCTCCCTTACAGGATCACATCCACATTTAGTAACAATATATCCCAACATTTGAAAACATTGTGACATAGTGGTTAGCATTTTCCCCTATTAGCAAGAAGGTTTGGGGTTTGAGCCGAGTGAGGGCGTTTCTGTGTCGAGTTTGCATGTTCTTCCCATGCTTGCATGGGTTTCCTCCAGGTACTTGGGTTTCCTCCGGCCATCCAAAGACATGGACGTTAGACTAACTGGATATTCTCAACTGGCTTTCACATGATGTGGACAATTATTCCTCAAATAGTCTCGGAGGACAGATCACAACCCCTTAATCAAATAGTTTTCTATATGGTGGAAAACACACAAAGGAACAAGATGTTTACTTGTTAGGGCCAATTTGGTGACTGCATCAAACTTTGCCTCATTCAATAATTGCTTTATATGTGCAATAAAGTACAAAATAAGTGATGACATCAATATGTTATAAACATAAGTTATAATTCATTCATTCATTTTCTAAGCCTTTTAATCCTAATTAGGGGCACAGGAATGCTGGCGCCCATCTCAGCCGACTCTTGGCGAGGGCAGGGTACACCTTGGACAGCTCACCAGGACATCGCAGGGTGAACACACACACGACCATTCACACTCAGGCCTAGGGGCGATTTGGAACAGCCGGTTAGTGAACAGCTTACTGTACGTTTTGTGATTGGTGGAGGAAACCTGATTACCCAGGGAAAACAGACACATGCACGGAAAGAACATGCAAACTCCGCACAGAAACGCCCGAGCCTGGGAATCGAACCCAGGCCTTTTTGCTGTGAGGCAGACGTGCTAGCCACGGCGCCACCGTGCCGCCCAGAACAGATTATAAACTCGGCGCAATAAGTGGCCACTTGGAAAAGACGCAGGAGTGCAAGGCAGGTCAGCTGATCCGACGCATGTCAATGATGTCATCGCTTTTTAAAGCCTCATACAGCTAAACATCTCCCTTGTACATGTTTTTGAGGCCCTAAAAGAGTATTTGTGCCAATATTCATCCAAATATAAGCAACTGTACATTCCAGGCACCCACAAATTCACTAGTCTGCATGAAGCCGCAAGCTGTAACAACAAAACAAGGTTATATTTATTTATTAACTCTTTCAAATAAGACAAACATAAAGGGGTTTAACACAACTTGAAAATGTTCAAGTTCCTCTATCAAGTGTATTAGGCGCAGTATGTGTGAATGTCCCGGGAACAGGGAACACGGAGCAAATTTGCAGTTATAATGCAGTGATATTCGATTCAGATAGTGTGTTCGTGTTCTGAAGCCCGTTTGACCCACGTACCAGGTCCAGGAGCTGGAATGGGCTAAGGGAGATGGATGGACCTGGGTGAAGGTGTAAGCCATTGACGAGTTGAGAGGAGTTTTCCAGTGAATCGTCTCCTTTTAGGTAACAGGGTGGGGGGTCCAAGTCAAACAGATAAATATTCAACTCCTCTCAGGCTAACAGCCCTTCCAGAGCACATTAAAACTGAGTAAAAAAAACATATATTGCATCTTCTGAATAGCTTTCACCGTGTAACGGCAGTTATTAGACCATAACTCCACCTTGAAAGGCATTATCATACGATAATAGCTACGGTGGCTAACGGTTTGTTTGTAAAATATGCTGTGTCATACTGCATTATCTGTTATATTCTAACTATGGGTCACTTTCCAAAATTATATCTTACCTCATGAAGTTTATAAGTAAAACCTTTATAAATATGATAAAACTAACATCGAGTATTATTTCCTTTAGCTGTGTTGAAAGCTAAACAATGATGTGGCCTCAAATCTAATAAGCGCGGGAAAATTAGGAAACTTCTAGAAGTTTCCTACAAGGTAGAACACTTGACCTTCCTAATATGGCGGCCACGCTGACGTGTTTGTGTAGCTAGCAAAGGTTTGTGAAGGTGTTTTTTTTTTTAATTTACGTCGCATACTCATATAATATTCACGACGTATGTATTGTTTTTATGTTGTTATCAATTTTACTTATTTGTGGTGACGCGGTATCTGTATTTTTCTCTATAATTATAGCTGCCGCCCTGTATTTCTAGTGCATGTTTACTTCCTGGTGACATAACGCGTAGTACGTGCACTCATACCGGAAGAACCGAGAAATAAACATTTGCGTTGAAGTTTTTGAGACATCAGTGGTCAGTTTAAATAACGGGAGATATCTGGTAAGGTCATAAAAAGCTGTTAAAGTAATCCTTTGCACTTTTATGTTGATTGATTGATGTGAAACGTTTTCTTTTCCCTGTTTCAGGACAGCATGGCTGTTGACTGGCTCGGGTTTGGATATGCGGCTATTATTTTATTCGGAGGATTTATGGGATATAAGAGAAAAGGTGGAGGAGAACCTTGTCTTTATTTGTCTTATTTATCCCTATATTACGTGCAGACACTTTGGGATTTAATCTTTTTAAACACCACTACATTTGAACGAACAGCAATGATAAAAATATTTATGACAATTCTATGATAAATATCTTAATAATAATAATAATAATCTTATAAAACCAGATCTACTTCCATATACCTGAATTCACATTGATGTGCAGTTTGTTTTTTTGTTTTTACTTTAAAAAAATTTAATCATTACATTTATTTTATTATTATTTAGCTTGCAATTAGCTTTCAAACAGAAATCAGGAAAATATATGATCCTGATTGGTTACTCCTGTTTCCATAAAAGGTAATCCCATACAAGAGAAAGGACTAGTGTGGGGACATTACACACCTTTCATGAACATCACTGAGGCTCAATTATTGCACAATACAATTCCATTTGACAGCAAGGTACCAAAGTTTAAGCATACATGCATTCATACTTTTTTCTCTTAGTTTTTGTGAGATTATGGGTTAATTGTCGTTTTCCGGGGGATAACAAAGGTTGTTTCCTTGACGTTATTTACACTAAGGTACAAAGTTTTTTCAGCCTGTATCAGCACTTAATTGAAGAAATGTAATGCGGTGAACTGTACATATACCATGCTTTGTTTTCTCTTGAGCTCATATGTCATTATCACAAGAAAACAAAGTTGTCACATTGAGAGCTAGAGAAAATTATCCCATTAATACGAGAAAATGACCTTTTGTCATTTAGAGGAAAAAGACAAAAATAACAGCAGATCACAGGAGAACAAATGAAATTAATTCATTATCTCAAGAGAATATTTATTTTCCCGAGAAAACGACATAACCCATTATCTTGGGGAAACGGAGAGGGAATTCTTTTTGTAAATGCATGTCGGCTTAGGGCTTCTGTAGGAAGGGACGTCAAGGATAATATTTATTTTAGTATCATCCACCGATGCATAATTGTTTTAGCATATACTGCAATCAATATTTTAGTTTATACTCTTTGAAGACAAACAATTTTTTTTTTTTTTTTTAAATTGCCTGTAACAAAGTCTTAGGGATTTAATTATTATCCACTCAGAATAATAACTCTTAATCCCAAAGATAGCAAAGTAATCAAATCGAGACTTTCTGGTGTATGAACTGCACAACCTTGAAAAAACTTGGACTCTTAATCTTGGATGAATCTTTTCCATGGCTGTATATGCATCCAAAACATGTGCACTGTTTCTGTTTCCAGAATCACAAACGATCCATTTGTATTTGCATTACAGGCCGCTAAATGCTGAAACAAAACAATCAAGCTTTCACATAAACCATAAATGCTGAGAAAAGCCATTTATCTTAATGGTTGGATAAAACTGCATTAAGTTCACAATGTTATAACCTGGAAGTCTGTACTTTATGAGCAAAAATAAAATTCTTGATTTTTCTTCCTGCAAATAATTCAAAAACAAATAATTATCTAGATTATGTCTACATATACCACTGTATACTATCAAAGCTGCATGTTTTATCTAGAAACTTTTTTTTTTAATCACTTTATTCATCGCACAGGAAGCTTGACATCACTAATTGCGGGATTACTTTTTGGCGGCATTTCTGCATATGGGGCTTTCAGGATATCTGTTGACCCACAAGACAAATGGACCTCATTTGGTAGGTACCTGAATTATAATTGATTAAAATAATATTGATCTTATTTTTTATTTTTTTAAGCACAGCAAATAACTTTTCATTCAGGATGTTGTCCTTTCCTCCTTTTTTCTTTTCTGTAGCTGTTTCAGGTGCTCTTGCAGTTGTGATGGGAATAAGATTCAAGAAATCTGGAAAATTAATGCCTGCAGGTATTGTGGCTGGATTAAGGTGAGTACTGAAACACTATCTGTCACCTGAGTCCTGTTTTGTCCTTAAAAACAAAGTGGATATCAGGTTTATACAGACTGGTGACAAAGTAAAGGAAAAATGGAACAAAGAAAGTTTTAGTAAGGTGATATAACCCCACAAACCACTAGAACAGCTACAGTGCTTTAGCACTGGCTCTACACAGTGGCACTGCTTCTGAGATATAAACTCCGTTCTTCAATCCAAAATCTCCTGTAGGTGCTTATTTGGAGTGACTAAAAGCATGAGATGAACATTACGTTTATCTGCATTATATTACTCAGTGAACACATGTGTCCTGGAGACAGGGGTGAAGTAATCTTAGAAGAGACCACACCCATCAACATAGAAATGGTTAACTGTAGGATATAGGTGAACTATCAGAAGAGCTTAATATTAATTTGCAGTGCTCTTTTGTCTCATGTCTAAGAGGACAAGTCAACACAATCCAGTCATGCAAATTGCAACAATATGACATTATGTATATTGAAGAGCTAAATTAAATGTAAAAAAATGCATCAACTTTGAAACTTGTAGGGTTTACTCATTTAAATAGTAACTATTCATTTCTATGGAGCATTCCTTTCCTTTTTTTTCTGCTGCAGACTTTTAACCTACATGATTGCAACAGTTCTTTACCAAAGTTCATTCTGTGCCGATTTCAGCCTCGTGATGGTCGTGCGCCTGCTGCTCCTATGAACGTAGCCAGGACAAGAAGCTTATTCAACTACAGCTTACCAGGCAATAGTGTTCCAGACACACTGCACTGCATCAGTCTTTCACTAATTACACACTGATTGAATCATCATGCTTCGTGTGACAATGTCAGTCCCTCCGAGTCGACACCCATCTTGTACATTCCAAATAAAGCATATCGGTAATCTTTTTATATTCATTTAATTTTGTTTACATTGCATTTATGAGGATTTATTTCCCAAATAAAATGTTTACCAAACATTTAAAAAAGTTCAACTTGGAATCACTTATTGCTTTAAAAGCCAGTATGTGCAACAGCTTCACACAAAGTCAAAAAGACCAAAGAATTTTATTGGGGTGCTATTTTTTAATGCTAGTCATTTAGTGCATATTAATGTTTGATTTATTAGCCAGAAAAAAAGATTGAAAACTCACTCAAGTGTGCACCTGCAAGTTGTAACCCATCAGACGTACCAGTGACTTAGCAGATACTTTAGATAGCCGAGAGGGTAGATTACATAATGAATAGGTGAAAGGCACAACAAGGCTTATAAGTGCTTGTCCGATCTGTTATTGAACTACTCTCAACTTTTTACTTGAAAAGATGGCTCAATACCAACATGACAGTTTTCACATATTGTTCATCCGGCTGAGGCTTCCTCTGACTGTTGGGTTGCAAGAATTTACTGATAGCTGGAACTTCTTTCATCTTCTTTTGGAATTCCTGATTTAAAAAAAAGTGTTTAAGTTTATTTTATGAACTTAAAATCAGAAAATTCAAATGTTACAGAAAATGGTTTTCAGTAAAGAAAGCAGCATTAGTTGTGATGTCCCACTTCACAATGCCAGAGTCAATTTCCCATCAGTATGTCACATGACATACAACATTCTGTAACGTCACAGAGAGGCACACTGCTACTAATTCAGATAATGATTAATCCAACAATGTATGAACTTTATTACTTTTGATAAGCCGGACAAAAAAAAAAAAAAAAAAAAAGGTTGCACGCTGCAATATTTTCATGGGGTGCATTTAGCCTTGCTTACAGCACATAATTGTCATGCCATTGTTTCAACAAACTTAAGCAACATAACATTTATTTCTATCCAGTGTCGGGTTCATTTCTCACTGACGTCTTCAATTGATGAGAGAAAAACTGGACCACTCTATAAAGTCTTCTCCAGCACATCCCGAAAACTTTCAATAGGGTTAAGGTCAGGAATCTGTGGTGCCAATATGTATGTGAAAATGATTCCTTTTGCTCCCTGAACCACTATTTCATTATTTGAGTCCCCATTTTATACCCGTGCCATCAGGGAAGGAAAAAGTCCATTGATGTGATAAAGTGCTTATTTAGTACATTCAGGTCATCAGCTGACTTCATTTTATTGCCCATTAATGTTGCTGAGCCTCGACCTGACCAACCGGAGCCACAATAACATGGAGATTATATGCTGTGATCAAGGCTAAATGTACTACATGAAAATATTAGTGTGCGACCTTTTTTTGGCCGGGCAGTGTATATTTCAATTTAATTTTAGGTGATGGGTGTTTTCACTTGCTTGTGTGGGTTTCCTCCTACTGTCCAAAAGATATGTACTTTAGGTCACCTGGCTATTCCAAATTGCCCATGGGTGTGCCACGGTTGGCAGTGTCTGTGTTATCCCTGAGAATGTGGTAGACTGGCAGCCCTTTGAGGGTGTATCTTTACTTCTCACCCAAAGCAGTGGGGGTTACATGACCTTAATGGATAGGATGGATGGATAATTTCGGATTTATCTCATGCATTAATTATATAAAGTTGCTGCACAAAGATTGTCCTACAGTCTTGAGTAAAAGCTGTCCTTTTGTTCTGCACATCAGTGGTTCTAGTGAAAGGAAACACCACTATCCATGTAACAGGCCCTTTTATTCTTTTAAGTCGATTAACCTGTTCCAAGATGGAATCATCAGGTGGCATGAAACTGACCTGGATTTTGGGGAAAGTGGAAAGGATTGTCGGGAACAACTCCTCCAGCATGAGAGTGGCCTCGAAGAAATGCACATCTGCACAACTTAACTGGGTTCCCACCAGGTACTGGGAATTAGCAAGTGCCTAAGAGCCACGGTACACACAAGGACCATGAAAATTCAAATACAATTTCCAGGTGAAGATGAAAACGGGTATGGCTTAATGATCCTGTTCATGTTAGCTCCACACCTTTTCATAAGCTGGAAGAGAACGTTCCTTGGCTTTCACCTCTATTTTATTCAGTTGATTCTGTTTTTGTTCAGCTGGTGTAAAGGGCAGGATCATGATCATTTCCATGATGTCCGCAGCACCGTCAGAGTACATATCAATCCTTAAAAAATGAAAGAAGGAATAACACTTTTGTAGTAAAGCCTCGGGTAACCCCGATACATTCAAGTGACAATTCAGTTCAGGTATCTTTTCAAGACTTGCACTCACATAGCACGCTCTTTAAGGTCCTTTCCATGCAGGTTGTATTTTCCAGCGATGTAATTCAAGATGGCTTTTGTCTGAACTAGTTTCATTCCATCTATTTCAACCATAGGGACCTGATGAAACAGGAGCGCTCCATCTAGACATAGGAGAGGAGGTAATATTGCTGCTGCTTTCTATCTATCGAGGTACATTTGATCGGGTTTTGCAAGCAGGGACTGTTTTAACTTTGAAATGAACTGCACTGAATCTAACAGTGCAAACATTTGGCCCCTTATGCAAACGTGTACAATCAATCTGGCTACCTAGAGCCATATACCTTTTTATTCCTATTTTTGTAGACTGGTCTGTTTGTTAGTTATGAAGCTTTGAGTCAAAC
>JAOUQZ010000039.1:5467424-5499526 GCA_028564935.1 Neosilurus hyrtlii
CGTGTATTTGTGTATGTCTGCCTGTGCATATGCGTGTGTGTCTATCTGCATGGGCCTCTCTGTGCATATGCATGTTGTGTGTGTGTCCGTGTGTGGTTTTGCCAGCATGGGTCTGCCTGTGAATATGCATGTGTCTTTGTGCATGTGTCTGTCTGCGTGTGCGTCTGTGTGTGTACCTCCAGTATGTTGTAGTGTTTGGCTGAAGCTCCCTCTGTAGCCATCTCAGCAAGCGTACCCTCACAGACTTGGGACACAGCGTCCACTGATTCTAAGACGGGTGTCATCACAGAAGGGTACTGAAAACACACACACACACACACACACACACACAGTAAACAGACTGTTTCTTTCCAATAATATTATGTGTAATATCTGAGTGTTTGTACAAGCTTCCAATCTATAGATGATTATTTTCTTTGTCAAATCTACAACCTGTCTGATATTTAACACTGTAGAACTACATTCCTGGTAATTGGGTTCTTTTGAATTATTATGGTACTGCATGTTTAGCTATTTGGAAGATGAGTGGATATGACAGCACTGTTGTATGGTTTTAAACAGATGTTAAACGCGTCCTACCAGGAAAGAGTGAGGAGTGCGCCACCTGTACAAGCCGTGTCTCCCGTCTATTATAATGGGGAACGTGAGGTCACTGGCAAATAAGTTGAACGAGCTGACAGCACTAGCCCTGAATCAGAGGGAGAATAGGGAGTGTAGCTTCATGTGCTTCCTGGAGACATGGCTGCATCAGAATATTCCTGATGACAACGTATCCATCGCCGGCTTTCACACTGTCTGGGCCGACAGACTGCACCATGAGCGAAAAGGAAGGGGGGCTTGACGTTCTTGTTAATAACCGGTGGTGTAACCCCACCCACATAACAATCAAACAGAATCATCTGCAGCTTAATGTGACCAAGACCAAGCAACTGTGGATTTTAGGAGATCCACATCACCAGCAGTCCCTGTTTCCATACAGGGCGTCAATGTGGAAATGGTAAAGGATTACAAATACCTCGGAGTTCATACTGACAATAAACTGGACTGGGTTAAGAACACTACCACACTCTATAAAAAGGGCCAGAGGCATCTCTATTGTTTTAGGCAGCTAAGGTCGTTAAACATCTGCCGAACACTGCTCAGGGTGTTTTATGAGTCTGAACTCATAAAACAGACTGAACAAACTGATCCGCAAATCCAGTAACATTGTGGGGATGGAGCTGGACTCTCTGACGGTGGTGTCGGAAAGGCGAATGTTGTCCAAAATAAAGACAATATTCAACAATACCTCCCACCCAGTTCACATCCTGTGAATCAGTCACAGGAGCACGTTCAGTGAGAGCCTGATACCACCTAAATGGACCACTGAACGACACAGGAAATCATTCCTACCTGTGGCAATTAAACTGTACAACTCTTTCATATAGCAACAACATCCACTGTTATACATTTGCATTTTGCACTACATTTACATTCTACTGTTTATAATATTGATAATACTGTACATTGTACTCACTGACACGATTAATTGTGTATGTGTTTATATAGATATTAACTTCTAATTTTAGACTCTCTATATATATATATATATAAAACATCATCAAGGATGCCTCACATCCCCACCACGGACTTTTTTCACTTCTGCCCTCCGGACGAAGATTCTGCAGCATCCGGTGCAGAACTACAAGGTTCAGGAACACTTCCCCCCCCCAGGCCATCAGACTCTTAAATTCATAGATTGCACAAATCCATAGTTTGTTCTACACTCTGCACTAATGCCACTTTAAACCTCAATTTACTACATTTTGTACAGTTTTTGCCATTTGCACCATATTCTATATATTTGCACTATATTCTATATATTTTGCAGTTTTTGCCATTGCACTATACTCTATATATGTTTTGTACATATTCTGCAGTTTTTGCCATTTTCCACCATACTGTTACACTGACCTTATTGCATGTTATTATACTGTGTACATTGCTTTTTATTTTATATTTATATAACAGTGTAGATATGTTTTTATTTTTTTATATAAATACAGTCTATATTCCATATATTGATGTCTATTTCATAGATTCATGCCGATCATTTTTCATCTCTTATACTGTAGCGAGCAAATGCAATGACATTTCATTCTGTATACACCTGTATATCTGAATGACAAATAAAGCTAAGTCTAAGTCTAAAACATACACACTCCACAAAGAAATGTCGAAGCCTGGGAGTCAAACCCAGGACCTTCTTGCCACTGTGCTGCCCAATAATAGACCCATATTCTTGAATTCGATGCATTTCTTTCTGTTTGTGTAAACTAGATAAATTGATCGCTGCATTCTCTAAACCATGCGAGCTCTAGGCAGTCAACTAGAACATAATGAGAGTGCTAATGGTTACAGTAATCCACAGTAATAAAACTAATACTGTAATCCTAGCGCCAGGTTATATTAATTATTAATAGTCATCTGTGCATCTTATACTCTCTATAACACGGCATGAAAGAGGCACCCAGGTACAGCAGGTACGTGAGAAAAGACAGAAGTGGGGATGTGTTCATGTTGCGTATTAGTACAAGACAACAATCACAATCTCACCGTTCCTTGCAGAGCCTCCACTGTGGCCGTCTGTCTCACGTTGCCGACGTGCACGGTCACCTGGAAGCCCTTGTGGAAAGTTTTGGCATGGAAGAGCAGCACAATCTCAGCTTCAAACATCCAGCAGATAGTCGGATTCATCTCTGGACTCACCATCACCATTCCCTAAAATAAAGTAAAAACACTTTTTTTCAAAGTATGAGGGGGCAAGCCAGACACCCAAATCGCACCTAGTCAGTGTACAAACCTTTCGTAAAGACGAGCGGTCGAATTCGCCTAGAGCCAGTGTAGCTGCCTGTCCTGCTCGGAGCACTCTGCATGCAGATCGGTTTCTCTGGATGCTGCACACCGTGAGATTGCAGAACTGCCCATCATCCATTGGCCCTACCACTAACTGCTCCCCCTCCCGGCAGATTCCACTGCACCGAAGGTCAGTAGAATTCTTAAAAACATTCTTAAAAACTTCTGCAATCACCATGACTCAAAATGCAGTGCATGTCATTACCTGGAAAGTGTTCCACCCACTACAGTCCCAACATCAGGCACGGTATAAATCTCATCAACCTGCATGACAAATAAACACAAAGTCTAAATTTTGAGTCTTTAAGGTATTTCTATGTATAATATCATTTGTCGTATGAACCTGGAATTCGGTGAGTTGCTGCATTAGCTCTTCCTGCTCTTTGCTGTTGCTGAGAGGAGGCAGGATGTTAAAAAACACCTTGAGAAGCTCGAGGTTGTCCCCAGATACGCTGGATAACGTGAAGATTGGCGTGATGCTAAACAAGTCAGAGCAATGCAAAACCGCAATTAATGACACACACGAGAAAGAACAAAACTGAATTCAGATTGTTTCTAATTTTTTTTAAACTCTTGGTACCTAGGGGACTGTGCAAATTGCTGGGCAACGGTGACAGCATCGTCTTCGCTGTTCACCACCAGTGGAATTTTGTTGCAGCCAGGCTGCTTGAGGACACGTTCCAGCTGCCGTACAGTTCTCTCCACAGTGGCTTTTGTGCACAGATCCACCTTACTGACCACAATGAAGATTGGCACCTTCAGAGCCATGGCCAGTCCAAGGTGCTCACGTGTGGTGCCAACTAAGGGAGAGGGGGGTTCAGAAAATGAACAGATAAATGAATGACATCAGCACATTTGTAAGCATGACCTTTATGAATCTACTGTATAGCACTCATCATGCAAATATTTCACATATTTCAGGATGCATATTTAAAATGATCCCAGACTTGCTTACATCCGAGATGTCCATTTAATCCTGCCATAAATACTTAGACACTAGCAATTTGTACACAACTGCATAAACGCTGGACACCACTGATCCAGGAACAGCTGGATTCGATATCGATGTGTGTTTGAACAGAAGCTCTGACAGCAAAGCAGATCTAGAGCTCATTTCATGGTTACCAAATCCACAAATCAGAATACAATACGAGAACAAACTTAAGGATGGTCAAGGAACATCTGGCATGCAGCATGGATAATGCAATAAATAGGCCCTATATGGGTACTGGCTTTAATTACTCATGAGCTCGTATTGCTGTGTGTTCTGTAGTAGGTGGATATGACCAAATTAGCAAAGAAAAAAAACTGTCTTGTTTAAAACATTTACGAGGTGTCTGGGTTTTGATCTTTCTAAAGTATTCAAGATCAGTGTCTCATTTAAAAACCCACATACGGCATCCTATTGGTTTTTAATTGTAATGGTACTCATTTTGAACTTTGACCTAGACATTCCAAAATTAAACCACCTGTGCGACTCAGGTAGGGAACTGTCCCCACCAAGTTTGGTATAAATCCTTGTATAATTGTAGTCATGCTGGTGATTACAATCCCTCCACTAAAACCAACACCTCCTTTAATGCCTTATGAGACACTACTACTACTACTACTACTCATATTGTTTTCATCTTTCAGCCACTCCTGTCAACCAGAGCTCATCCTGCCACAACTTTGTTATGCAAAACCATTCCTGAGAAAAACCAAAACCCAATCAGAATGGCTTTTCTTTCCAGGGTTTTCCAAGGTACACCTCGAGGTCTTCTGATATACAGGAGCTCTGAATCCACCATGAAGGATGCATATTGAGGTATGATAAGAAATTATTTCTTCCTGTAGACAGGATAAAATTCTGCTCCAGGATGCATTTAAGGCCTGAAACCAGGGTAAAATTTTATTTGATTTAACGGTGAAATAAATGTCCTATGCTAACACCCAGACAGAAACTACAGCCCAAATAGACTGAATTGATGGAATATTAGTTGTGATGATTTCTTTCTGAACATTTTCAGATGTTCACAATGGATGCTTGGTGGCTGTGTTTAAATAAACCGAGGCATATGTGTGTTGAGATCTAAAAACCATCCATAGCATTATAACCTGCAAATGTAACAAAACCATATTCTAAACAGATACAATTAAGGACAGAAATCATTAGCCCTAACTGAGAAGAGACATGGGAAGTTTTTTTTATTTTCATGCAAACGATGAAGAGTGGACAAATATGAAGCTCTCAGGACAAAAAAACACCACGCATTCTACTGCAACACATATTTACAGTAAAAATCTTGGTCCAGGGTGAGCTGGACCTGTCCCTGACCCTAACCCCAACAAATAAACCATCTTGTATCTATCTGGTTCGACTCCACGCATGTAGGAGAAGCTACATCAGGTACAACTCCACCTCCTGGACCTTGGTTTCAGCTGTTAAGCCTTTAACTTGGGATGGCCTCCTCAACCACACAAGGTGAGGTCATACAAACACAACTGCTCAAAGAATAAAAATAAACAAATAAATAAATACATTTAAAAAAAGGACCACCTGCTACAAATGAGTTATGGCACATACACACACATATATCTACATTAGGATCAATCAGCAGGTATATTAGCTTGGTAATAGTCTAAAATTAATTATGTCATCAGGTGTGGAATTTAGCAAAACTAAGCTACTGGACAACAGGACTAGTTATGAAACTCCTAGTCCTCCTTCACATTCACTGCTCAGGAACACTATATCTGGAAGACTGGCCCCTATGCTGCCTGTTTTTAAATCACATCTTAAAACATAAATTTACTCCCTGCCTTTTCAACTCCATATGAGAGGTATTTTTTCTGGTTATTAATGTGTTTGCTGTGATTTTATGTTTGTTCTTGTACAGCACTTTGGTTAACTGCTGTTTTAAAAGTGCTTTATAAATAATCCGTACTGCACCGACAGATTATAAACAAACACAGCAGGTCACCACTAACCGCTGAGCCTTAAGAGTGTGCGTGTGTATGTGTGCTTACATCCATCAAAATCACAGAGTCAGAAGTTAATGACGTCTAAGAAACTGGCTGCATGAGTGAGTTGCAGGGTTTTGTGAGACATGAACTCTGTCCTCTGACTGCAAACAGGGCTGAGTCTCAGACACCATAAAGCTCAGTTTTCTGTTGCATTATATATAACGTGGCCTTGTGGTGTAAGGTTGTGAGCACTCAGTAAGATGTGGAACCTTGGTCTGACCCACTTTCACTATATATTTCTGAACTACAAGCTGAGAATTTCCACAACAGATAAGAAATATAGGCTATTTTGGGACTGAATTTGTAGAAATTCATTTGTGTTGAAAACCAGTTTAAATCTGTCTTACCCTTATGAATTGAGGAGTCAGCATGAGGCTAGCAGAGGTTCAAATTACTGAGTGCTCACCATTCCTCCATGTCAAACTGCTAGATCCAACCAAACCCCACCTCTAACACTCAGCTTGGCAGGGCAGGGCAGGCTGGGATATATTGGGAGACATATAATGCACTAGGGAAAGGGGTGGGGGCAGTGTTCCTTATTACATAAGAAAATTGCATAAGCTGTATGGGTTATTTAAGACTCCACATGAAGTCGGTATGACGAAGCTGCAGTGCATATTATTAAAGGCTGAGAGACTGTTTTGTGTTACTTTGCTCTGCTATCAAACTGTTATCAGTACAGGCTCTGGTAAGCGAGTCACCTTAACCCAGATTTCTCTGTAAAAGATTAAAAGTCTGGCAGTCTAGACTACTACCTTTTAAAACAAAGCTAGAAGCAGGATAGAGACTTACCGATGCCAGTATTCGCACTGACCACCAGCATAGCAAAGTCAGGGCAATAACTGGTGAGGCCAAAGATGGTAGTCTTGAGATATTTATGATGACCAGCCAAGTCTATAAAGGTTATCATTTTTGAGGCGCTCTCACAGATTTCCTCTACCGTCCGTGACTCGCTGTAATTCACCACCTACCGGGACAACATAACACGATCTAAACAACTTCCCAGCAAAAACGCCACCTTCAGCTATGCCTGGTCCACAGCTATACAGGAAGCATGATTCAACATAAAAATAAACATAGAGATCAACAATAACATCTTGTCTGGTTGTATGACATAATCCCTGATCCCTCACCTCTCCTTTGCTGTTAAAGCCCAGGATCTCAAAGCTGATACTGGACGTCCTTCCTGTCTGAATCTCATGAAGATGCCTGAAGAGGTTTAGTCGTGCTCTTCCCCTGCCGTTGTCCAGCTCCCCTTGAGTGAGCACGCCAAGAAGAGTGGACTTCCCCGAGTCTACGTTACCCAGGACAGCTACCCGTAGGTCCAGGAACTACAACCACATTAAGGTGTCAGAGAACTAGTTCACTGCAGTCATGCCAAATTAATGTCACTTATAACACAGCATATGTTAGTAACATATAACAATGCAGTAATACAAGTAGCTCATGTATGAGCTGACTGCATCCAATTTCATGCTCTTCATCACCCAAACCTAATACATGATAATATTACAAGCATAAAGCATCACAGACATCAAGCTACATGTATTCAGGCTTCTGATGTGCTATAACTGGTAAATCAACACGAATGCTGACCTGCTGGTCATCTGGCACTTTCCTGACGAGAACTTCTGCAATTTTTCGCGGCTCCTCCATGTCGTAATCCACCTCCCTCTCTCTGAGAACTGTAATGTCAGCACCCACCCTGAGAGACCGCCACAAAAGATGTGGAAAATAATAAACTTAGTTGTCTGATAAGTCTTAGTGGTGATCAACAGCATCGTGCAGGCACAAACATTCTCATCAGTACTTTCTAGTGCTCTCCCTACTCATTATCATTTACATGTGGAGCCTTTCAGTACAGTCTTCTTCCAACTGTGCAACAGATTAAATATAGTATGAACCTGTAATGCAAGGGATTTATGAGTAAACATACTTCTCAGCCATCATGTGGAGGGTCCGGAGTGAGGCTCTCATATCTGTATCAGATAGTCCGACCAGCAAGCCATTGTCTTCCACGCCGATTTGATACACGGCCTCTCCTCGGCCTTCCTGCAGCCTCCATTTCATCTGTGTGGCCAGGTGCTCGAAGCGATACTGCGTGGGGTTCACCAGCTTCAACTGAGTCGTAAAAGTCATAAAACTGGAGATTAGGACAATCACATACACGCATCATTCAGTACACCAGTGTCATGTCTGTTGTGTTGTTAGAATTCCAGACTTTGTGTTTTAAAGACAAAATAAGACTTTTACAAAATCAAAAGGCAGAATGAGGCAGGAGTGGGCTGGATACAGCATTTATCCTTTATCGCTTATCCCTTTAGGGATGCCAAACCATAGCAGAGACCAACACACACACACACACACACACACACACACACACCCAGGGGCAATTTGGAAAAGCCAATTAGCCTAATGTGTATGCTTCAGGACTGTAGGAGGAAACCCATGCAAGCACAGGGATAACATGCAAACTCCACACAGAAACGCCCGAGTCCAGAATTTGAACCCAGGACCTTCTTGCTGTGAGGCGGACATGCTGACCAGTACACAGTAACATACAGTAACTTGTAATACTACAAAATGTCTCATGAGAAATAAGCATTAAAAATAAATAAATAAAATAACATGCCATCATGCAGTCTGAAAAGCAGAATATTGTGACAGCTTTATGACATCTGTACTACATGATTAAGAAAACAAGTCCATTGAATCTTGGACCATAAAAACATCATCATAAAATGTTTGTCATCTAGTAAAGCTCAACCATGTTTTTCCAACACCAGAGGAATAGTGAGAATTAAATAATCAGAAACTCTTACCTTGTACTCTATATTTCCCTCTTCAGCCTGAAACAAAAGAAAACGCCAGAGATTTTAATGAATAGGTCTGAAACAATTACCAGCACAGTTTAGTTTTCCAGGTCAAAAAGTGTTGACGTGCCTATGGCCAGCAGTGAAAAGTCCATCACAGAGGACACAAAGGGTGTAACATCTAAAAGAGAAACACCTGAGTGGACACATTGGCAGTGTTTTGGGAAACAGAAATTAGGTTGAACCAAAATATATTATGAAGCATAATAATTACGAAATCAGTTCAGTATGGTAGGAGTTGTGGTTAATCAGGGATAGACACAGGACCTACTTTGTTAAAATAAAAATCCTCTTATGGCTAAAATAATGTATAGGTATATTTGTACCTGTGGGCGGTTCTACTTCAGGATGCAAAATCAGCGAGAGAATATTTACATGAATCATGCAAAATAATTGACTAAAGGTTGTCCATTTACTGCTACTGCGTCATTGCCTTCACCCATTTCAAGCTTGACATAACTGAGATAGTTGCTTCAGGGAGGAGATGCCACCGAGAACAAGAGCACTTCTTTACTTTTTTACTGCGACCTCACTTAATAGCTGTTTAAATCCTTCCTACTTAGAAAATATGTGCCATTGTGTTTAAATTAGAAATGTGTATACAACCAAAACCCCAAGCTCTGACAGGAGGGAGGGATGGCATAAGGTCAACTCCCTGTCACTTACAGTGATCACCAGCCAATCATGGGTGCCTGTGAGCTCATTCTTACAAAAGGGGTGGATAGTGTGTTCCCTTTAAGTGTGTAGGCCGCCCCCGAATGTGCATGCACAGCAGTTCGTAAAGATAAGGGTGTCAGGATCACATATCATGGAGAGGGCACGTGCTTGCTTAAGTCCATCCCTGGTTGGTGGTGGACGTACATGACAGGAAGGAAACACTTGACGGATGGGAATTGGCTAGGACAAAATTAGGGAAAGAAAACTCAGAAAAAAAAATTTTTAATCAAAGGATAAACAAATGTACCAAAAAGTAATTTGACCCTAAATCTATTTGTTGTTGTTTAAGACTAGGAGTTGTTAGTGTTAGTGCATCACCGCTCCACAGTTCGCAGGCCTGAGCTCAAATCTCTCCATGTTCCCCAAATATCTGTCTGAGTTCCCTCCAGTTTCCTCCCACTGTCACGAATGGACAGCAGAAAAGAAGATTTGTACTGTAAACTGCCTGTAACTGTGAGCATGTGATTACATACGTGTGCCCAGAGACCAGGGTATAATCCTGTCTTGCCTGCCTGGGTTCTGGTTCCACGTTGACCCGATCAAGCGCTTACTGAAGATGAACAAAATGAGTTTCACAGCGGTGTTTTGAAACGACACAGCTCAGGCTGACATTATTCATCTCCCTGGACATTAGCACGATCGGTGTCGTACAAATACCTTCAAGCTACATTAATGCGAATCAATACATCATTTATTTTAAATCCCTAAATATTTTATATGAATGGTGTACACGTGGGAACATTTCACTGTTTCTTCTTCTTCCCCTTCTAGATATTTACAGACACAGCTGTTTAGGGTCTGAGCTCCACAAACACTAACTTTGCTGGACACATTCAGACAACTGAACTGAATACAGTAATAGGTAGTCGTGTGAATGTCAGGTTTAGAGGGCTTTATCTGTGGAAGGGAAAAGGAAACCTAAGAGCACAGGGACGGTGTCTACGTGTCCACCGGTTAAACAACACAAAACAAAAACAAACAGATTAGCTTCAGCCTGTATTATTTATCCTTTCACGAAAACACACCAACAACCATATTTTCCATTCGAAGTAATGCTAGAATTGTACAACTGGTTCGGGTTAAACAGAAAGAAATATCACAGAGACAGCGTGTATTTATTTACTTACAGTACAATGCTAATGTTGTGCTCCAGTACAGTTACACTGTTAGCAACCTGATGCTAACTGTCTTAATGTTTTATATACTGTGTGTTAAGTGTGTTATTAAAGCATTTAAGGTGCTGAGGAAGCCCGGCTCACCTCTGGAGGTAGATAGGGAGGGTTATTGCTCGGTTTGGGATACCGCACACAGCGACTCTTCCCCTTTTTCCCATTTTTTGCAGCCGAAGCCGCGCCGGCTTTAAAAGCGGAACCAGTCCCGAAAAGCTCCGACACCCGGGTATCCATTTATTTATTTTATTTTATATCACTGAGCCTAACTTCACCAGAACGACTGTAGCCTCATTAACGGATTCATCGACACTCCTGTAGCTCTACATGGCAAAATAAATAAGTGAAAGGAGGAAGAGAGGCATAATAAAGAGTCCCGGCCGAGCGGGTACACCCCCCCACCGGGAGGAAGGAAGAGAAATAAACCGAAAACAACTCAGCCAAGTTTGCGGAAGTAGCTGCGTCATGTAATTAATATTCATGAGCGGGGCACGTGATTGGATGGCTGGAAGGACAGAAGGTCAAAGGAGTGTTTTGAATCTCCTTTAGTTTCATCTGGTGCAACTCAGCTGCAATATTACAGGAACATAAACATAACGTCATAACACATACATACCATTCATCCTATTGTCACACACACACACACTTTCTTTCTTTCTGTCTTTTTAAAAAATTTTATATATATATATATATATATATATATATATATATATATATATATATATTAATCTGTCTTTTTACTTTCTGTAGCTTTGCAGGCAGAAACCTTTCCATGAACAATCAGCTGAAACAGGATATCCACTACTCGGACTCTCACATCTGCACTTATAAAACACACACACACACACACACACACACACACACACACACACACACACACACACACACACACACAGAGATGATCTCTATCCAGCTTGGGCCTGGTCAGAAGGTTTGGGATAAAAAAAAGAAAAAAAAAAAAGAACACCAATAGCATGCACTTTATCTAATGGAGGGCGTAAAAGTACTGCATCAGTAAATCGCTGACTTTGGGAAGATGAAAATGTCCTGTCCCTGATTCAGAGAGGGCCTCCGTGTAAATTTGCCACCCGAGTCATATATTTATTTCTTTTTTTTTATATTGCAGTTTTGCTGCTCTTTGTTCATGCGATCACGTTGCAGATGCCCTTGTTGGAGCAGAAGTGCACGACTCGCGTTTTCTCCCTCTTGTCTCTGTTTCGACCGTCATCGTGCTCGCCTGTTCATTTCTCCGGACCATCTATTACATTCACAGTTAATGCGTCCAGTTGGGTCAATATTCACACCCTTACATTCAATAAATTCCACTTTAGTCTTCCACTTTATTTCCCTCTATAACAGATCACTTCCTCAAAGGCTTGAGACGGAGCGCCACATCTCTCTCTCTCTCTCTCTCTCTTTCTCTCTCTCTCTCTCTCTCTCTCTCTTTCCTCTCTCTCTATTTTGGATGATGATGTGAAAAATATGGAATTATTGGAGAATTGATCGAGCCGTTTCCCTGTCCACTGTGGTCTCCTCCCATTAATCTGAGACGACTACAGATGAAACCTAAAATCCATCACTGGCTTTGGCCTAGACAATTGTCTGAAGATTCCACCCCACCCAAATTCAATTACAATCAATAGAGAGTATATATATATATATATATATATATATATATATATATATATACACACTCACACACTTATATGTATAGAGTTAAACAAAAGCAACAACAACTAGAGAGAAAGACGGAAAGAGAGAAGAAGGTTTTGGTTCCTCTGACCTGTCGCTACTGCGTCTTGGTCCCGTCTGGCCTTTAATAACTAATGATATAATAAACCGTGCATCCGTAGGCTAAGCCTGAACTTCAGACTTAATTTAAAAACCATCTTGAAGTGATCATTCAATGCCGAATCAATGCAACATGCTTTTTCCTGCTTACCCTAAGTCAGGTTAATCCTTTCAACCATTAATTTTCTGTCTGTGGCACAATCTGTAGACACTGCCCACTCCAGTGAGCTTTACACACAGTAAATAAACAACAACAACAACAACAACAAAAAAAACAATCATCTGAAATGACATAAACATAAACAACAACAACAACATTGTTTTATTACTGATAACCCTATATTAGAATACCTCTCACAAAATAGATGTCTACACTTTAAGGCTTTTCTGCCCCTCAGATTTGGTAAAAAGTGCTATCTACCCTCTTCCACATACATGAGCTCACACATCCCTTTGATTGACTAGTTGTCATTGTAACTGACAGGAGTAAAAAAGTATGCCCCTCCCACTCACATAGCACCGACAGTTGTGCATTAGGATGTGACCTCATGATCTCCTGAATGATACAGTTAATGTTTTTTCTTTTCTGTTCTGTGACTTAAATAAAAGTTTAGAGATTACGGAAAATTGCAAAATCCTGGAAATTCTCAACACTTGAAAATTTCCATGGAAATTAAAGGGAATATATGGGAATTCATACATAGGAATATTCAAGAATTCACAGAAGTGAAGTGAAAATTTGAAAAATCACAAGTAAATCTTTTGCAGAGAACTGGAAAGTAATTTAAATAAAAACATATTGCAACATAATCTGGATAAAAAACAGATTCCATGCAAATTCAGTTGAATTTCTACCCTGCACTTTACTTTAAAGTTAGTAATCTGGAAATCTTTGAAAGTAGCATCCCTTCAAGGCTCTGGCTCAATCTTCCCCTGTCCTTTCAAAGTCACGCCCCTATACACACGCTCTGACTGCAAGTACATAAACAATAGCATGAGCAGGGAGACAGGAGAGCATTTGATTGGATATCCCCTAGTGGACCATGAGGCGGTGATTGGTTGGTGCTTTTCCTGGATTACAGTGGCCATATTTCAACCAATATAACAATTTGTTTACACTGCTAAAATTTTAATAAATATTATTAAATGTATATTTAAAAATATACATCATCATAGGTATAGTGGTAAGTACGTCCGCCTCAGAACTAGAATGCCCTGGGTTCTCCCTGTGCCTTCGTGGATTTCCTCTGAATACTTCAGTTTCCTTCCACTGACCACAGACATGCACAATAATCTAACTGGCTGTTCCAAATTGCCCCTAGGTGCGAGTGTGAATGGTTGTGTGCGCTGGTTCTGCAATGGTCTGGCAAGCTGTTAAGAATGTACCCCACCTTCACCCTGTGTTGGCTGAGATAGGCTTCAGCCTCCCTGTGGACCTAATAGGAATAAGCAGTTTTATTTTGATATACTGTATTAATCCCAGCTTAGCTTTGCATTTAACCCATCCAAAGTGAACACACACACACACACACCAGTGGGATACCACACATTATGGCACCTGGAGAGCAGTTGGGGGTTAGGTACCTTACTCAAGGGCACTTCGGCCATAAAGGTGGAGGAAGGGAAGGTGCTAATTACTCCCCCTGCTGGTTTAGGAATCGCACCAGCAACCTTTTGGTCCCAAACCCACTTCTCTAACCATCATGGGTGCCCCAGATCATCTCACTCATGCCAAACTGCTTAATCCCACTCTGATGGTGGGGAGACTAGTGTCTATCTCAGCTGACAATGGGGGAAGGTGAAATACACCCTGAACAACTCGCCAGACCATTTCAGGACCAACAGACACACAAGCATTTGCACCCACATCCAGGGGCAATTCAGAACAGCCAATTCACCTGATATGCATGTTTCTGGACTGTGGGAGGAAACCCGACTTCCGGGAGGAAACCCACGCAAGCACTGGGAGAACATGCAAACTCCACACAGAAATGCCTGAGCCCGGGAATTGAACCCAGGACCTTCTTGCTGTGAGGCGGACATGCTAACCACTGCGCTATTATGCCACCCTCATTATTTTCTACCATTATTATTTTTCTTGATTTATTTATAAGCTCCAGGTGAATTATAGCACAGTGCTCTGCAAGTGTGTGGTACCTGTGCAGATTTAGTGTGACATCTGGATACATTTTTATTACTATTAAATGCATGCTGAGTGTTCAGACAGGTTATCTGCTATTTTTTGGGTACTAATAGTATGAAAGTATTAATATTCAGACAGGGTGAAAGTTCTTCTATAATAAAGCCCTTGTATTTTCTGTTCTGTGTTGTTCAGCTATAGCTACCTTTTAACATCAACTGCTTCCATGCCGGGAATTGTTTACAAATGTGTTAATTATACTAGGAATGCTTCTTTGTAGTGTATTGTATTAAATATTGTTTGAACTTGCTGGTACGATACTCGTTATTTTTGCAAAAAAATTGTGCTATAAACAGTGATGACACTCTCAAGGCAGAGCTTTACAAAAGGAATTCAGACAAATAGGCTAAAAAACCATGAGGAAAAAACCTTGTCCAACCCCCCATCCCCCAGAAAACCAGGCAAAAGTCCAAAACCATACCAACATCAGCACAAAGGGTAAAGATCCTCTCATACTTCTACTGCTCCCCTTACCTCATCCCACGTACATACCCTAAAGATTCAGACTTTCCAAAATATATAAATACACACCTTTATCAGGGAAAACAGGCAGAAAAAAAGTGAGTATGGAAAGCAAAAAGGGACAAATGAGGTATAGGATGTGGTAGACCAAAGGGGTCAAAGTGATCATGGTCTATTCATCCATTCATTCATTAATTCATTCTCAGTTAGGGTCACAGGGAAGCTGGCACCTATCTCAGCTGACTCTGGGCGAGGGCAGAGTACACCCCAGACAGCTTGCCAGGCCATTGCAGGGCTCATTCATTCATTCATTTGCTAAACGGCTTAATATTAGGCTACAAGGGTCACAAGAAATGCAGGTCCTATCTTAGCCATCTCTGGGTGAAGAATGGGTACACTCGGAACAGCTCACCAGTCCATCGCAGGGCAACACACACACACAACCATTCACACTCACACCAAGGGCAATTTGGAACAGCCAATTACTCTAATGTGCATGTCACTGAACTGTCGTAAAAAAAAAACAACCAAACAAAAAAAAACCAAGAGTGCCAGGAGAAAACCCATGCAAGCATAGGGAGAACATGCAAGCTTTATACAGAAATGCCCAAATAATGCTTGCGACTCGAACCCAGGACCTTTTTGCTTTGAGCAAATCTGAATAAGACCATAGCGGGAGACTACTACATCCAGATATGTGTCTTTGGAACTCCAGTGCATACTTGGCCGTACTTTTTCTTTAGTGTGACATGAAATAGTTGTTCTGTGATGTTCTTACCATCTAAAGCATGGTCAAAGACTCTTTGAAACTATTTACTAAAACTGTCGAAGGATGATGGAGTTTCATGGCCTTGTTCCAACATAGCCATGGACCCACTGAGGGCTTTTTTAGTGAATAGAGACTTGTTTGTATCCGGTTCACCCAAACACAGACAAGCTTTTCGTGAACTGTCAACCGGACCCTCGCCTGCTGGCCAAATGTGAGTGAAATGCCTCATGGGCGAGTGTATCTGATATTTACTGGTCCGTATTTGGCGAGTAGCAAATGCTGAAATTCTGGTGTAAACCTGAAACCTATAGAATCCGTAAAAAACTGTAAAATAATCATGTTGTTACATGTCCAACCATGGCACGTAAAGACATGCGCATGATTGCTGCCACAAAGCTGTACTACTCATATATTCTTTCTGTTGGGGTCTATGTGGAGATTCATGTCATCTCGTTTCTGAGCATGTTAGGGTTCATAAATACAAAATCAAGGCGTTATTGATTCCCAACTTTCCACTCAGACTTGTACTATCAGAAAGTATATTTTCCGTTGATTTTTTTTTTTTTTTGTCTTCATGGGCGTTCTCTTGTATGAGGTCATTTTTTCATTTAAATCAATGCGGAACTCTATTAAAGGATAATGCAGAGCGAGAGGAAAAAGGAAGTGGTGACTCTGACTGAAGGGATGAGATTGAGGGGTGTGGTGATGAGGATGAAGGTTTTGAAGATGATTTTGATAATGACATGTTGACTGAAGGTCTATAATAAACTGCAAAAATTGCTCTAAAGGTTGCTTTAAAATGATGAATAGTCAGTCTGTTGTAACACTCAATCTGAATGATTGAGGTTGCATGTAGCATAGCATATATGCAAATTCCTTAAAGGAACTTTCAGGTTGTGTCCATATTTCACTATTTCATATTTTATACTTTTGTTTATAGTGGCCAACAGTGGTGGCGAATTCTACATGTCTTGTAATAAAATACAATGTCAGACAATTTGTGCAATTGTTTATGTATTTGTTGCCCCTGAAAACGCATGTACATTTATGGACCAGTTGCAATTTGTACAGACCAGTAGCAATTTCCATGAGTTTGCCACACTGTGTCATGCTGCTTCACCAGAGTATTTCTCCTGCTGCATCAGTGGACATGGTGAACTAACTTGTCTGGTGAAGTCTAGACATCAATGAACCATGAAATGGTTCCTGGAAATTTACCCCCCTGAAGACGTTGGCTCTATCAAATAAAAAAGGTATGTTAGAATTTGTTTGGAGATATAAACGGCAGAAAGTAAATTTCCAGGAACAGGATTGGTGAGCAGCGAGCACTGGTATAGAGGCAGATGCAATCTTACATGTTCAGAGTTCTCATCTTAAAAGCCCCTCATTCCTGCTAATGATGATCCATATGGACCTAAATATACACTCAGGCACTCTTTTCACTGAAATGATTTAGGACTACAATTACCATTACAGTTATAAGATAACCGACTAGACTTCATGTTAAACCATAGTGAAGTTTATGCTACATGGTTTGTATGTTAATTAGGATGCATTTCTCTTTTGAGTCTTGTTCCTTGCAAGGTTTCTTCCTTGTGTCAACTGAGGGAATTTACCTTTCCTTGACAGTGTTAATCATAAAAAGAAATATACAAATTAAACAAAATTGACTTGAATTGGAGCTGATATACTGTATTAATCCCACGAGGAAAATTTTGGCTCGGTATTTAACCAATCCAAAGTGGGGAGCTTGGAGAGCAGTTGGGAGTTAGGTGCCTTGCTCAAGGGCACTTCAGCCATTATGGTGGAAGAAGGAAAGGTGCAGCGCACTCCCGCGGCTACCCACTTCTCTAACCATTGGGCTGTCCCAGATGTATCTTGAGAAGATGCATTTAAATAAGTTTGGGACAAAATCCAAATATTGAATTAAGATATTAAAAAAATAACGATGGGCAGAAGGTCAGCTGATATGCAAACATTTGGAACAAATTTGGAAATATGCAACAGATATCAAAACAGACTCAAAGTCAGAATATCGGTGGTTTGGAAAAGTCAGGTCACATACACTGACTGTGTATTCTGCTGGGAGTTGGTTTTGTGTAATGGGAACAGGTGTCTGAATGATCAGTAATTGGGTGAATGTGAACACGAGTGGTGTGTATCAGTAGGAACTGTCATACAGTGCCTTGCAAAAGTATTCACCCCACTTGGCACTTTTCATGTTTTGTTGCCTCACAACCGGGAATCAAAATGTATTGTTTGATGGTTTTCATCATTTCATTTACAGAACATGTCTACAACGTTGAGGATGTGTTATAAGACAAATAGGACAAAATAACAAAAAACTTCAGCGTGCATAACTATTTACCCCTTAAAGTCAGTACTTTGTAGAGCCACCTCTACAACTGCAAAACTGCTCCAGCTCCTTCATGTTGGATGGTTTCTGCTTGTGAACAGCAATCTTCAGGTCTGACCACAGATTCTCAATTATATTGAGGTCTGGGCTTTGACTAGGCCATTCCAACACATTTAAATGCTTCCCCTTAAACCACTCGAGTGTTGCTTTAGCAGTATGCTTTGGGTCATTGTCCTGCTGGAAAATAAACCTCCATCCCAGTCTCAAATCACAGGCAGACTGAAACAGGTTTTGCTCGAGAATATCCCTGTATTTAGCACCATCCATCTTTCCCTCGACTCGGATCAGTTTCCCAGTCCCTGCTGCTGAAAAACATCCCCACAGCATGATGCTTCCCCCACCATGTTTCACTGTGGGGACGGTGTTTTTGGGGTGATGGGATGTGTAGAGTTTGCGCCAGACATATAATTTTTCCTGGTTGCCGAAAAGTTCAATTTTAGTCTCATCTGACCAGAGCACCTTCCTCCATACATTTGGGGAGTCTTTTGACAAACTCAAAACATTTTTATTTTTAACACTAAGTAATGGCTTTTTGTGGCCACTCTTATTGTAGTCCCATGCACAGATACACCAGTCTCTGCTGTGGAATTCTGCAGCTCCTTCAGGGTTACCTTTGGTCTCTGTGCTGCCACTCTGATTAATTCCCTCCTTGCCCAGTATGTGAGTTTTGCTGGATGGCCCTCTCTTGGCAGGTTTGTTGTGGTACCATATTCTTTCCATTTTAAGATGAGGGATTTGAGGTTGCTCTGGGGAATCATCAAAGATTCGGACATTTTTTATAACCCAACCCTGACTTGTACTTTTTAACATCTTTGTCCCTGACTTGTATGGAGAGCTTCTTGGTCATCATGGTGTAATGCCTCTTGCTTGTGACACTTAGATTGCACACAGGACTTCATTTTTCTAATTATGTGACTTCTGAAGGTAATTGTTTGCACTAGAACTTTTGACAGGCTTCATAGCAAAAGCGGTGAATACATATAAACATGCCAATTTTCATATTTTTATTTTTAAAAATTCTTTTATATATATATATATATTTTTCTCATTTCACTTTACCAACAGCATACTCTTTGAAGTGGAGTCCGGAGTGGGCCAGGGTGCATCCCAAAACCCACTGCTACTCGATCCTGGCTTAAAGTTATTTTGGTCCGCCATCTGTGCCTGCCATCCCATTCTCTTATTTGAGCATCGAGGGGTGAGGATGAGTGAGAATACACAAGAGCAGCCTTCCCAGAAGAGCCGCACACCAGTGTATACATAGCCCGCCCCCTTTCATGGCATCGTTCAAGGAAACGGCGTCTCTTTTCTCTTTAGAAACGTTTCTCATTTTCCTCATTCATTTTCTCACATCTCTCCATGTTTTCCTCAGTGGAAGGGACTAAGGCACAAGGATGAGATGCAATTGAGGCAAATGAGGGTGTAAATTAAGGATTTTGGAATGCATGCACTGATATGAATATAAAAGTCTGGGTTTTCTGTCATCTTCATCATGTATTATATTATGTGACATGTTACTCTGATAAATGATGTTTAATCATAATATGCTTTTTTATTGGTGTCTACTTACCACATTTTAAAAAAGGAAGAGTATAAATTTTCCCAGTAGAGAAGGCGGAAAGCTCACGAAACAATTAGTTTATAGGATGAAGTTTTCTTAAAGAATGATGAACCTACTGGCGCGCGGCTAAATCAGCTGCAGACAATTGCACTGAGGATTTGCATCAGATTATCCTGACAAATGAGTCTTGCTTATAAGCAGTGAGATTGCTTGTAGATTGCAGACTGCGCTATGTTATGAGCTTTTTTTTTTCTCCCTGAGAATTTTATTTCATATGTTTTATTTATTTATGTTAATGCGATAATCCTTTGACAATACGTTCGTGCAAAAGATAAATAGAATTGCAGGAGCAAGTAAGGATCAATGCTGTATATTCATGTCAGTCCAAAGTGCAAAATATGTTTTATTTTTATATTGTTTTACAAATCATAGCTGAGAGGGAGACGAGGACATACCATGTGGGTAACCTCAAACAGAGGTCAAATTCAGGCAATACAGGATAACTAAAAAAAAAAAATCTTTAAGCATATTTTAAACAAAGTTGTAACACTGCAGAGATGTGTGGATCCATATTCAGGAGGTTTATTAAGAGTACAGATGAGCATGAAAGTGAAGCAGCCAACACCTGAGTCAGCACAATGCAAAATCCACGAGCATCCAAGGTAAGAGAATCCAAAAAAAAATCAGAGTCAGGGGAAAAAAAACGGTGCAAAGTCAAACATGACAAAATCCTTTAGAAATGAGAGAGCGGAGAGATGTGGAGCTTGCTAAAAAATGACCAACTTTATTTAAAACATTTCAGAGAACTTGGGACAGGAAATCTTATTAATGAGACAGAATGAACTATCATGGGCGGCATGGTGGCGTAGTGGTTAGTACATCCACTTCACAGCAAAGAGGTCCTGGATTCAAGTCACAGGCTCGGCAAGGGTGTTTCTGTGTGGAGTTTGCATGTTCTCCCTGTGCTTGCGTGGATTTCCTTCGGGTAATTCGGTTTCCTCCCACAATCCAAAAACATCCAAATTAGGCTAACTGGCTTTTCCAAATTGCTCCTAGGTGTGAGGGTGAATGGTTGTGTGTGTGTTGGCCCTGTGATGTTCTAGTGTGCTGTTCAGGGTGTGCCTCGCTTCACCCAGAGTCGGATGACATAGGCTCTAGCATTCTCATGACCCTATTAAATGATAAAGAACATTTTGGAAAATTAATGAATAAATGACATGGCATAACATGAGCAAGTGTTAGCACAAGGCGTGTTAATACAGAGTTCAACAATAAAAATTCTGAAATCTCTTCATTTTTGTTCAATTCCTCTTAAAAACACCAAGTGACTATGATCGAGTGGAACAAGGACATTTATTTTACAGCAGGAGTTTTGGCTGACTTTCTGTCTGGAGTCTGCATGTGCTCCCTGTGCTTTCACAGGTTTTCTCTGGGTAATCCAGTTTCCTTTTACAGTCAGAAGAAATGCACATTTGGTAAACTGGCTACTCTGGTTGCTTTGGCAGAGGTACTATGATCACAGACATTGGTTTGTTTGTTTGTCAGTTTGTCTGTGAACAAAATCTTGACCACACCCATGCATGGACGTTCACCAAAATTCTCTACTTGAGATGATTGTGAAAAAAAAGGTCAGAGCAAGGTCACTAACTTTTGGAGATAGACAGTTCACATGTTTAAATTAAACTTGCTGAGAAATAAAGTAACAAACACCCTTCAAATTCAATGAGGGACATGTTGGAGAATGACCTCAAACAGTCAAAATCAAGGTCTTTACTACTCTACAAGTACTGATAGACATGCTGTGGTTATGGAACCAGGGATAGACAGGAACAAAGTAGATTTACTAGAGTAATTACTGCTACTCCAAAAAATCTTACCCTGGGTTTACACGGGGACAATGTCCGCGATCTAAGCGATTCAAAAAAAGTGTGGAGCTCCACGATTTATGAGCACACTTGGAGCACGATTAGGGTATAAAAGGAAGAAGGGTGCATCCAAGAGATGAAACTTGAATGAATCGTGTTGCCAAGTTCATCAATATCCCCTACGATGGCGCATCAAGGTCTGTTATGCTCTGTTAAGGTTCTTTGAGGTTCATTAAGGTCCTGTTCAGCTCCAGTGCGCTCTACTAGGATTCCCATATTCTATCACGATCTATGACGGCCAAAAATTCTGCCATGAGCAGCACAATCATCACAAGTCCACCAAGTTCCATCAAGATCATCACGATTCGATCCCATGACCCCCCACACTCCTCACTTCTCTCAAATCATGGAATTCACAGACAACACAGGGTAACACTAATATCTGTACTTTCTACTCCATGTGCTTTCGAACCAGAGTCATTACAGAGTCATTACAAAATTTTGCAGCATTTCTTAGTGAATCTAAATTGTTAGAAGATGTGCAAATAGAGCTGTGAGTATTGCACAGAGTATGTTGTAGGGAGACAGACACACACAGAGAGAGAGAGAAAGAGAGAGAGAGAGAGAGAGAGAGAGAGATTATCTCCTTGTTAGTATTTTTACTTTTACTTTTAAAGTATGAGGGTACTTTGAACACCTCTGTATGGAACACTGACAGGAAAGCATATATGGACTTTCAAACTGAATAGTTATCTTTTACCTTGAGTGACCTTGCAAGGTCATTTTGTAAATCCTTTCACCAACACAGTTTTTTCCCCACTAATTCATCAGACAAGAACATGGGTAATTAAAACCAGGACCCATATACTGTAGAGCCTATTTGCTACATTTCCCATGCTGGTACCTTGCAGGCTATGACTGCCTCTCTACTAAATTTTATTAGCCCCATGACCCTACTGGATAAGTGGTAATGATATTGGATGGGTGGATTTAGCCTATGATATATCCTTTAGTTTAAATCCAGACAGTACATGTCATAGAATGTCATTCATGATATTCATTGGGGATCATTTCTCCCAACATTTAGGGAATTCCTGTATTAGCACAAAGCAGGGATAATTATAATGTAATTTTAAAATATTAGCACACCTCCTTGTAATCAGTAACAGAATAATAACGAATTTTTATCAGCTC
Source organism: Neosilurus hyrtlii (assembly GCA_028564935.1). Classification (NCBI taxonomy): domain Eukaryota; kingdom Metazoa; phylum Chordata; class Actinopteri; order Siluriformes; family Plotosidae; genus Neosilurus; species Neosilurus hyrtlii. Next base: position 5,490,343 of record JAOUQZ010000039.1, read on the forward strand.
TAATGGCACACCTGTTTTTTATATATTTTTTTTTATTTCGGCATGCTTCTAGAGCAGGTTGCCTCATGTACTGATTTAATAAAGAAAGAAATCAGCAATGTCAGAAAATAAATCTTAGAATTCTGAAGTAGAATTCCCATGTCGTTCCCATATAACCCCCCTCCCCCTCACCCCCCAGTCGAAATGGTGGTAATTACGGTCATTCATGCCACATGACTTGAATAAAGCGTTGTCACTGACTGGAATGTGAGAGGTATAAATAGCAGCAGGATAATGAGCCGTTCCTGACACGGGACAATCCGTACACTGTGTGTGTGATTTCTTTGGGAATGTGGGTGTGTTTTTATGAATTGCTGTAAATAGGCATAGATATAAGAAATGATGTACCTTGATAGCAATGCAGAGCGATGTAAAACAACTATCTGAACATGTTGTTAAATGTTGGATGGGGACTTTTCACCTGTACATGGGTAAAACAGTTTTATTATAATTGATTTAATGTGGAGCAAGTCACATAAGCTTAATGTTCGTTCATCGTAAAACAAATTAAATAAAAATAAATTAATAATAATAAGAAGAATATTTTTCATTAATTTTCTAAATAAAATGTAATAAACATATACATCAAAAATTCAAAATATTAAATATTAAATTAGGCACAGGATGTGCATCTGAGTAAGATTATTAGTGTGAAGTATGCACCAGTTACAGTGTATTAATAATTCAGATGTTATAATTTTATTTTATTTTATTATTATATTTTTAAATATCTGTTTGTTGTTTGTTTTGACAGCAAAAAAAAGAAGATTGTTGTTAAAGAGCAACACCTTATTAATCTGTAAAATTGACCAGGTCCATAGTGGAATCTTACCCTGGGTTTACACTGGGTCACGATGTCCACGATCTCCCTGATTAAAAAAGTGTGGAACTCCAGGATTTATGAGCATGCTTTTAGCACAGTCATGGAATAAAAGGAGACAGCTCACATCCAGGAGATGAAACTTGAAGGAATTGTGTTGCCAAGTTCTTTAAAATCTCCTACAATGGCACATCAAGGTCGGTTATACTCTGTTATGCTCTACTACGCTCTTCCACGCTTCCCACGTTCTATTGCTAGTGGTGTCAAACTGTAAAATACTGTAATAATTGTGGCAAAATATTTGACAGTCAAACATTTTGCCGCAGTCAGAGGCAATCAATCATCCTGAATCCACTAAGTTCCTTCAAGATCATCACGATTCAATCCCATGACCCCCACGCTCATCACGTTTCTCTCAAGTATTATTGAATAATTGTTTTAGTGCCGGGGTCTCAAACTCGCAGCCCAATTGCGGCCCGCATGGACGATATTTTGTGGCCCCCAACTTAATATGAAAGTTTAATGTTAGTGCGGCCCGCGAGTTTGATATGTATGGCACTTTACAGTGTTGTGTGCGGAGCTGAAGGAACCTAGCAATTACGGTGGGGTATATGGCTCTCAGGGGCTGGACATCGGCCAGGTTTGATGCAAGCAGAGAAACATTTCTCAGTGAGTGAAAGTTACAGCACCGTTGCCATGGAGAGGTTTCTTCCGTGCCTGGCTGGCTGCCTCGTTTCTATTGGGCTCACGTGGACATTCGCCCAACGTGCTGCGTTCACAACACTTCAAAATAAAAGTGTTTTTAAGTTGCTGCCCAGTGGGACATTATACATATATAAATAAATATTCCACTTCCTTTACCTGTAACAGCAGCACGGCGGATAACAGTCTGTAGGCAATCGCCTTTTTGCGCTCACTATCCTGGTACTTTCTACCATCTACAAATGACATGGTGTTCATGTCATCATGAAAGACCTGAAAAACAAAGTAGACTGCTACTGGGCTTTTATCCGCCGAATGCCGTGCTACGGTTACAAGGAAAAGGAAGCGGAAATGACGTTCTCCGTCCGTCGGCTAAACGCTTGATTGAAACTTCAAGGCAAGAGAAGCCATGTTCAGAAGAGCAGTTCATGTTCTTCAATGTTCTATTCATGTTCAGGACAATTAATTTTCAGAAGAAGGTTAAAGGTTAAAGAACTGTTAATACAGACATTAGAATCTGAATACAGCAGATATAGAAGACTGAAGAAACCTCATATAGTCACTGACCAGAGAAATCTATCTATTTATCTATCTATCTATTCATTTATTCATTCATTCATTTATTCATTCATTTATTTTGTTGATTATTTTCTTATTAATTCTTATTTTGTTTATTTATTTTTTCATCTTATTTTGTGTTAAAAAATACAAATAAAAAGATTTGAGAAGATTGAAAATTTAAAAACAAAGCTTTTCTTGTGGAAAACCTGATGCGGCCCAGCCTCACCCAGACTCTGCCTCCAGTGGTCCCTGGGTAAATTGAGTTTGAGACCCTTGTTTTAGTGTATGCTGTATGGTAACAGAAAGGCAGACTATATGACATTTTTTTGTATATAGACTTGGGCATTGCATAAACTGCACTGTATTCACTATATACTGCCTTTCTGATTTCCACTTCTATTCGTTTTCCGCAGTATTGTCCTATGAGTTTAATTATCTGTTTAACAAGTTCATGTTCAGTGAAGCTTCTGATTTCTGCATTTGCTTCATGAAAATTTATTGACATACAAGTTTGCCTACCTGAGTTAGATTGTGTGTGTGTGTGTGTGTGTGTGTGTGTGTGTGTGTGTGTGTTTTTATTTTGTGTAAGTCTGAGCAGTGGTGTATGAGCCTCTAGCCTATTTCAGTTTTGATATTAATAATAAATTGCATTTATTTATTTATTTATAAATAAAGTCAGTGATACATAACAGCCAATTATAATTTACCCAGCGATGTGGCTGCATATTATTGGGTTTCCTCTTGTGGGTAAATACAGACACCAGACGGACATGGGACTAACATATGGGACATGGGACATGGGTATAAGTGAAGCTTGTCAGGTGAGCTCAGTAAACTCAGAGCAGAGATAAGCACCGTGTCGCTAAAAGGCATCAAAGTTATGTAAAGGTTTATAATATACTACACAGAAACAGATTTTTATGGTTTATTGTATCATTTTAAATTGTGAAAATAATGACACCACCTGCTCCATGTGACTGAGACAAACTCTGAGTGTCCATCATTTCATAGTGTCATTCACTCTGTATAATGATTTTTAATCCCAGCCAATCAGATTGCAGAGTTCCCATGTAGTATACAGTGCCTGGCAAAAGTATTCACCCCCATTGGCTTTTTACTATTATTGTTACATTACAATCTGTAATTTAATTGTTTTTTCGATTTGAATTTTATGTGATGGATCTGCACAAAAAAGTTGGTGAAGTCAAATGAGAAAAATATACATAAAAAATATTTTTAAAAAAATAAATCTGAAAATTGGCATGTGCATATGTATTCACCCCCTTTGCTATGAAGCCTCTCAAAACTTTCAAAAGTCAGATAATTGGTGAAATAAAGTCCACCTCTGTGCAGTCTAATTGTCACATGATCTGTCAGTATAAAAACACCTTTTCTGAAAGGTCCCAGAGGCTGCAACACCACTAAGCAAGAGGTATCTCACCATGAAGACCAAGGAGCTCTTCAAAGAAGTCAGGGACAAAGATTATTGAGAAGTACAAGTCAAAGTTTGGTTATAAAAAATGTCTGAATCCTTGATGATCCCCTGGAGCACCATCAAATCCATCATTTTCAATTGAAAAGAACATGGTACCACAACAAACCTGCCAGGAGAGGGCCATCTACCAAAACTCACATACTGGCATTAATCAGAGAGGCAGCACAGAGACCAAAGGTAACCCTGAAAAAGCTGCAGAGTTCCACACCAGAGACTGGTGTATCTGTGCATGAGATCACAATAAGCCGTGCACTCCATAGAGCTGGGCATTATGGAAGAGTGGCCAGAAAAAAGCCATTACTTAGTGTAATAAAGCATGTTTTGAGTTTGCCAAAAGGCATGTGGTAGATTCCCCAAATGTATGGAGGAAGGTGTTCTGGTTAGACAAGACTAGAACTTTTAAGCCACCTAGGAAAATGCTATGTCTGGCGCAAACCCAACACATCCCATTACCCCAATAACACCATGACCACAGTGAAACATGATGGTGGCAGCATCGTGCTGTGGGGATGTTTTTCTGCTGGGACTGGGAAACTGATCCAAATTGAGGGGAAGATGGATGGTGCTAAATACACTTCACACTTGATTTCCCGGATTACTATGGGGGACAGTTTGTCCGGCAATCGTTAATATCCGGGGTCCCTACCCTTTCCCAGACATTTACCATAATCAGTCCGGTAATCGCCATTATTCAGTATAAGTCCTGTACTTTTACAACACTTATTTGATACTTAATACACAATATTGTGTTTCTACAAACATAAGGAGCGTATCAGCACATTCTTTTATCACATTAATTTTAAATGTGTGTTCTGGCTTGTCGTCACTGTCCTCACTTTCATTTAGCTCTTCTGTCCCTGATGCCACTATGTGTTCATTGGACATTGTTCCATGCCCCTCCACTGCTTCAGTTTCATCTGTCCTCTCAGACAGGAAAGGGCCGGACAGGAGGGAAGTTTGAAAATCATCCGATTTAGACTTGTCCGAGCATTTGTCCGGCAATACCAAATAATGTCCGGTGCCAGGTTTTGTACGGGAAATCCAAAGTCCAGGAAATAGGGGTACGGGAAATCAAGCGTGAAGTGTACAGGGATATTCTTGAGCACAACCTGTTTCAGTCTGCCTGTGATTTGAGACTGGGATGGAGGTTCACTTTGCAGCAGAACAATAACCCAAAGCATACTGCTAAAGCAACACTCGAGTGGTTTAAGGGAAAGCATTTAAATGTGTTGGAATGGCCTAGTCAAAGCCCAGACCTCAATACGATTGAGAATCTGTGGTCAGACTTGAAGATTGCTGTTCACAAGCGGAAACAATCCAACATGAAGGAGCTGGAACAGTTTTTCCTTGAGGAATGGGCAAAAATCCTAGTGGCAAAAAGTAACAAGCTCATAGAGACTTATACAAAGTGACTTGCAGCTGTATTTGCAACAAAAGGTGGCTCTACAAAGTACTGACTTTAGGGGGGTGAATATTTATGCACGCTAAAATTTTCTGTTATTTTGTCCTATTTGTTGTTTGCTTCACAATAAAAAAAAATCCCATCTTTAAAGTTGTAGGCATGTTTTGTAAATGAAATGATGCAAACCTTCGAACAATCCTTTTTAATTCCAGGTTGTGAGGCAATAAAACATGAAAAATGCCAAGTGGGGTGAATATTTGTGGAGCGCACTGTATCCTAATTATGGTTGAAGCTAAAGTTCTTTTTTTTTGTAATATTATAAATTACTGTACATGTGAGTGAGAGAACTGCACAGACTTTCTATAATTACACCACAACCTTACAGAATTAATCATAATATATGTCTTTTATAACACTTTGCTGTTAAATAAAAGTCTCAATGTGTTCATGACATGTTGTACACATGCACACACACACACACACACACACACACACACACACACACACACACACACACACACACACACACTGCACTTCATTATCTGGGTCCTGTGATTCTGTGCTATATAAATTGCACCACCACTTCATTATCTCAAACATATTCCATTCTTTTTTTTTTTTACATTAATTGTATATCTATTTAATCCTTCCCATGTTTCAACTATAACATTTTCTCCATCTGTATTTCTCCATAACTGTAATAACACAGTGTGTGCATCAGTCTCCTGTGTCTTTCACACTGTTTGTGTATTTATTGAATAGTCCTGTCCTTAATCCAAACCTTAATCTGAACTGGAACAAGAACATTATTATTCTGAGCACCTGGTGTATATGAGCTTCATGTCATCACCTGAATCCTAATAATCTTCCTGTTCACACTGCTAAGCAAATTGGATTTATTATTTAAAAAAAAAAAATTAAACACACCAGTAGAGAAAACTCAGGCCAGAACACTGGGGAATATTAATCAGCAGCTTAAGAAATCATTAATAAAATATATTTATATACATTTATAGTTTCCTGTACGGTAGTTATTAAATGTCTAAATTACATTTTCAATACAATTAAAATATAATTCTCTGCTATTTTTAAATATTTTCCTTTATATTATATAATAACATTATTGTTATGATTTTATCTTGTTATACTTCCATACATCCAATATATTCTTGCATTATTTTTGTGTTTGTTACTGGTTCTTATTTCATTTCATCATTCATTTATTTTTTGAACCACTTAATCCTAATTAGGGTCATGGGGAGGCTGGCACCCATCTCAGCCAACTCTGGGTGAGAGTGGGGTACACCCTGGACAGCTTGCCAGGCCATCACAGTGTTCTCTTATTCACGTGTCCAAGTTATCTTAGTATCTATACTACACAGAAACGATGCAATCTAGTTATAACATTATTCTGAGTGTATAAACCAAGATCACTTGGTGCAGGCAAAGTTATCATGCTGAAAAATTAAAATAAATAAGCCATTAACATTCCGTTTTTTCTTGTGTTCCATTATATACTAAAACAATCATTCACCTCAGTCTAGGTGAATGTTACTAAATTGAATAGTCCCCTGAACCTTCTGTCTTAGGGACAATTCAATGACATCCACCCTATCTTCTGTGATTAATTGGTAATTCTTTCATTTTTCACCTCACAGCAAGAAGGTCCTGGGTGCCTGTGTTTCCTCTGTATATTCTGGTATTCTCCATGCATAGTGAATATTCCAAATTGTCCCTAGGCATGAGTGTTGGCTGTATGATAAAAGGGTGAGCTGTTCAGGGTGTACCTAGCCCTTACCCAGAGATGGCTGAAATAGACTCATGTTCTTAAGGGGAATAAACGATTCGGCAAATGAGCGAATAAATATTGTACATATTACTATTTATTTTTATAATTCCCATAATATCTATGTCTCTCCATCTGTTAGGGTTTGACAGAAAAAAAGATAAAGGATGCACATTCAGACAGAAATGGTGAAGAGCACAAAGTGTAATAGATAGGCAGACAATTCAAAACAGTAAGCAAACTCAGTCAAAAAATCATGCCAGAGATATCAAAAAAGTCAAAAACAGTATCAGGCAGAGGTATCCAAAATAAAAAAACAGCAGACTACTAATGCTGGAAAAGTACATGAGAAAACTCTGGCATGATCTGGCAATGCCGGGCTTAAATAGAAAGACTAGTGAGGCCGGCAACAATAATGAGAATGTGGAAAGCCAAATGGGACAGTCAAAACAAAAGCACATGATACCAGAAAAGAAAAACAAACTAACTGAAGTCTTAACAGTGACACACACACTAACGCCCCCTGGCGTCTTAATGGGGGAGGAGTGGGTGTTCTTTCAGAAAGTCCTGGACAAGTCCATGATCCAGAATGTCCTGAGACCACAGAACTGGAGACCACAGCCCAGGTGACAGAACTCCAAAAGCCAGATAACTTTAAAGGCCTTGGAGCCATTAATGAGCAGTGGAGGGGGCTTGAGAAGGAGAGGTTTAATCCTAGAAACATGGAAGGTTGGGTGGATGCGGCGGAGGGTTTCGGGAAGCTTGAGCTAGCAGCAGCAGGGCCCACAACCTTTACAATGTGATATGGACCAATAAAACAGGGAGCCAGATGCACTGGCCCTGATAGTGAGGCACCTTAGAATGACGTTGATTCACCTGGCACTTCATTCTGGCTGAAGCACATCACAGGGCCACCCGTGTCCTCCAAGTCTGACAACGACGAACAAAGGCCGGGGCAGATAGTACACCAACCTCCTTCTCTAGAGCAGGGGACAGGTATCCAAGATAACACTCAAAGGGAGTTAGAATATTCTGCCCAGGGCAGCAGATGACTCCAGGAAGATGGCCTTTCAGAAACCATGCACCACAAGGTCGCCTCCAGGTGTTGAAGGCTTGAGTGCATCTTGGTGGCAGAAGAGTTGGGAGGAGTGACCCCACTCCAGGACCTGAGAACGGACAGACATAGGCACAAAAAGATGGTTAAAAGGACATTGACTAGGGGCCACATTATCAGATTGGGAAGACTGAACCAGAGACTCTATGTCCCACTGAACTGCCCCCACAATGCTGTGATCAGGCAGAATCTTCTCTGGTTCTCCATTGTTTTAAGAGGGGATTATGCAAGAGAGGGAATCTGGCTTGATGTTCTTGGAATCAGGATGAGGGTACAGTTGAACCATGAGAAGTATAGTGACCAACAAGCTTGATTGGAATTCAAATGTTTGGCAGAACCTTAGAACCCTCAAGCCAGTGTCACCACCCCTCCGGAGCCAAATCAACTGCTAACAGTTCCCTATCGCCAGTGTCATAATTACTTGCAGGTGAAGTAAGGTGATGAGGGAAAAAATAAAAAAATAAAGCACAAGGGTGCACCTTATCTACCAACAGCACCAAAACCCACATATGTGGCATCCACTTCCACAATGAACTGATGATCGGGATCAGGTCGTGTCAGAATCAGATGTGATGTAAAGCATCTCTTCAGTTCTTGAAAGGACCTCTCTGCAGCTGGGGACCAGACGAAACTAAAATAGAGGAAAGGGTCATAAGAGGGGCAGCCAGGGTACTATAGTTTTTAATAAAACTTTGGTAGAAATTAGAAGATCCTAAAAAACTTTGCAGTTTTTGGCAGGTTGTAGGCTGGGGCCAGTCAATAAGTGCTTTCACCCTCCTTTGGCCCATCTCTATGGCACCAGCGGAGAGGACATATCCCATGAAGGAGATAAAGCTTCAGTGGAACTCAGACTTCTCAGCCTTGACAAAAAGATGATTCTCTAACAGATATTGGAGGACAATGATAGAATGAGAAAAGATTTAAATGTCATCCAAATAGACAAAAACAATTTATCGTCTCTCAAAACTTCACTGACTAGTGCTTGAAAGACACTAGGGGCATTAGTGAGCCCAAATGGCATTACTTGGTACTTCAAATTCAAAAATCAAATTCAAATTTATTTGTCACATACAAATTATACACAGTTAAATATGTAGTGAAGTGCTTAGTACGACTGTCCAGAATGTAAAGAATAAACTATCAGGTAACAAGGCGAAAATCAAAAAAGCAAAGGTCAGTTAAATATATAATCTATATAAAAAGCAAAAGGATAGAAATAGGAAAATATATAGAATAAAATAAAATAAAATATACATCTGAGAAAA
>JAOUQZ010000039.1:5499626-5511225 GCA_028564935.1 Neosilurus hyrtlii
AGACGGTAGACTGCATACCATGTGTAGAGAAGTGCAGAATACTTCCTGAAAGTAGCTTAATTTTTCTTTATTAATTAGTAACATTATGGTAGTTAATCTGTAACATTATGGTAGTTAATGCTTAGACAGCAGTAATGCATAATTTCATCGACATTAAGCATACCTTAAATATCATTCAAAATTAAAAGTATTTTACTTTTAAGTGTTTTTACACTGAACGTAACCAATTTAATGGGCGCCCGTCAATTTTACTTTAAACTTACTATTTTACCACCAATAAAGACCACCCTAATATATATATATTAGTCTGTGTGTGTGTGAGTGTGTGCAAACTCCACACTCAAGCCTGGGACTTGAACCCAGAATCTTGTTGCAGTGAGGCAGATATGCTAACCACTACGCCACCATGCCGCCCAAAGAATATACAATAAATAAGAATAAGAATATAAATAAAATAAATAATATATAGTAAGATAGTATTTATTTGTTATGGATAGATAGATAGATAGATAGATAGATAGATAGATAGATAGATAGATAGATAGATAGATAGATTTAAATATCCTTTGGTGACAATTTTATCCTGATAAGAATTGCTGTGAATTCGGAATCTATACTGGGAATTCTGGCTATGAGGATGGCATACATCTCACTCTATCACATGCTCACTCACATCTTTGGTGGTACTTATGTAGCATAACCCCATAACTTGTTTGTGGGAAGTGGGAATGGAATCCAGAGGAAACCCATAAGGTTACTGTGAGAACACGGAAAGCACCCAGGATAAGAACTGGGGCAAAACACTGTTAAAATATGTGTGCATGAGCTGTTATGAGTCACTGCACACTTACAATGAGTTTGAAGTCCATGCAGTATTACTGGGTGGTTGCAACATCTTGTAGGAAGCAAATGTATTTTCAAAATACCTGGTTTGTTCATGATCTCAGGTTACTGTGTTTATGGATTTTCACATGTAACACCCTTTTATTTATTTATGTCTCTGTATGTATGTATGTATGTATTTATCAATCTGCAACTGTGTTCTGATGGGCACAAGCTTCTGCTACCATATTATTGCTACTATTAACATGAATTGCCTATAAACCATAACTCCTGCTACAGTATTTAAAAAAAAAAAAGCCACATAATATGACTCCCACATCTGAGGAGATTGAGCTCTCCCTGCTGAGTCTTGGTTTCTCCCAAGGTTCTCTCGTTTTCACACTAAAGTATTGATGTCTGTAAAGCTGCTTCTTGTTAATTCACATCTGTTCTATGGTGTGTAATACCACACCATATTGGTACTGGTAACAACCGCTGCTATAACTACCAGATACAACCTTTTATTTTCAACCTGAGCCTAAGTACAAATACAATAGGACTCCATGCAACAGCACCACCCATTCCTAAATATACAGCAGCTGCAACATACACGCCATGTTTGTAGACTATAGAATGCACGTAATAATAGAGTTGTCTTTAGACTTGGATTTTTATTTGCTTTAGGGCATTTAATTTCATATTTATAAGGATAACATTTGTTAATTCATACGTAATTTATTTGTTTGTTTGATTGTTCCCTCCCATGGTTCTGTCCCCGGTTTCCTCCCACAGTCCAAAAACATGCACAGTAGGCTAATTGGCTGTTCCAAATCACCCCTAGGTGTAAGTGTGAGTGTGAATGGTTGAGTACTGGTTGTTGGCCCTGCGATGGCCTGGCGAGCTGTCCAGGGTGTACCCTGCCCTCGCCCAGAGTCGGCTGAGATGGGCGCCAGCTTCCCCGCGACCCTAATTAGGATTATGCGGTTCAAAAAATGAATGAATGAATGAATGAATGTTTGATTGTTTGACATTTTTGGGGTTTATGAAATGTGTAAACCATTAAAAAGAAAACATATCACAAACACAGAAAACCTGAGCAGTATCTTTTTGGTAAAAACATTGAGACAAGAAATTTAAGTTGAAATTTATCAACACTAACTCCTGCTTCTGGGAGTGTCTTTTATCTCACTGGTATCTTTAGACTTAGGCAAGCCTGCACTAGCAATAGTATATATTTTCCCTATAGATAACACCCTGTATACAGTATAACACTGGATGAAACCATGAATATTTTTTGTTAGTTTGTTTTGTTGGAAATGAATGTAAAGCTCAATGGTTGAAGATGTCACACTTAAGATGTGTTAGCAGTATTAATTTACAATTTTAATGTTTCATTCTTGTCTTAAAAATGTAAAGATGAATAATTTCTGCAAATCATTAGACTTATATGTACAGTGGTTTGGGAAGCACTTAAGTGATTATTACAACTATACTTCTGGTGTGTTTTGGTCAGTTTGAATTTGAGACAATCACAGGGCTAACACCAACACAAACAACTATTTACCATTTATGCTAATGTTAAAATTTGTGGGTGGGTAATGTAGCATAACCAGTAAATCAGACCAAAAATGCTTGTGTTTGGATTGTGGAGGAAACTGTAGTACCTGGGGAAAACCTACAATAACTCGGGGTAAACCCTTCACAGTAAGGCCCTTGGCTGAGATTCAAATGGGTATGTTTTATGTCAAATGTTTTTACTACCTAGAAAAAAAATGTATACACTAAAAAGATTAACAGTAATTTTTGATCTTATTTAGAAAGCTATAAATAAGAAGATATTCACTTATAATAACAATTTCTTTGGATGAAACTTTTCTGTATGTACTACAGTGTGAGCAAATTCAAACTGGCACCATATACAGCGGTATCTGTTCCTTTAACCACCCATATTATGATTCAGTCACAACAAGCGAGTATTTCACAAGGATGAGAAAAATATTAGCTCAGCAAACACAGCACTTCCACTGCCTCTTCCAAAAATTCTAACTCTTCCAGGCTGTTAGCTGATCTGCTGAGGTTTGGTCTCTCAGTGTGAAGAGAAACACTGCAGTGAGAAGTCATTTCTAACTGTACCTGACCTGAAAATGGAAAAATCATGCTGCATCTTTCTGCTTATGATTTCTTTTGGATATCTGTTTTACCCAGCAAGTACTGTGTTTATGGAGAAACTGGCCAACCGAAAACAATGTGCAGACGAGTACTGCTCATGTAAGTGTGACGTCTTCTATCATAACTTTAAAACATGCCTCATTTAACAGATTAGCTGGTCTTTAAAAATCAGCTGTAAGTGATGAAATCAGTTTGGTGACTTTCCTTTCGTTTCCTTTCTAGATGTCATCTCAGCAGCACAAGTTCTGGCAGACTATATTGCTTCTGACTGTCGATTCATCAACCTGAAGAAAGGCCAGATGATATATGTTTATTCTAAACTAAAGCCAGTAGATGGTGCCGGAGTCTTCTGGTCTGGGAGTGTGAGTACATCTCTGTAATGAACAACCCAGCAGTCTTCTGATTAATTTCTTTCCACTCGATGTTTTTATAATTTATTATTTTTATTCGGTATTAATTCCGCAAGGGAAATTTTGACTTCTGCATTTAACCGATCCAAAGTGAGCACATACACACATAAGCAGTGAGCGCATACACATGGAGCAGTGGGCTCCTACACATTGCAGCACCCGGAAAGCAGTTGGGGTTTAGGTGCCTTGCTCAAGGGCACTTCAACCATTAATGTGCAAGAAGGGAAGGGAAGGCAGTAAAAATGAGGGTAGGAACATAAAGCATATGTTGCACTCTGAAGTCATGAATAAAGCAATGGATGAAGACATGATTGCTTTAGGGTGCTATCTATCATGAACAGGGCACAGCACAGCGAAAAAGACGACATTACTTATTATTAGAGTTACAAGAGCACCCCAAGAGTACACCCTCTCCTAGCTCTCTGATATGACCATATTTAGACAGGTCATTTCTTAAATTTATGACATTTGGCAGACGCTCTTATCCAGAGTAACTTACACCTATTATTGTTCTACAACTGAGCAGTTGAGGGTTAAGAGCCTTGTTCTAGGACCCAACAGATGTAACTTGGTGGCACTGGGGCTTGAACCCCCAATCTTATGATTAGTAGCCCAGAGCCTTAACCACGGAGCCACCACTGTCTTTCATTTATTCGTTCATTTAGTCATTCATACGCCAAACCATTTAATCGTACTAGGGTCCTGGGGAGGCTGGAGCCTATCTCAGCCAACTCTGGGCAAAGAGAGGGCACACCCTAAATAATTCACCAGTCCATCGTAGGGTCCAAACACACACACACACACACACAATAGCCAATTAACCTAAGATGCATCTCTTTGGACTGTGGGAGGAAACCAAAGTACGCAGAATATCCCCACACAAGCATGGGGAAAACATGTAAACTCCACAAAAAAGCCTTTGCTGACCCCGGGGCATGAACCCAGAACCCTGACAGAATCTAGTCCAAAATTCTCGAACAATCACAAAGAAGCAGATAAGATATGGCAAACAGTTCCAAATTCAAATAGCAACAACAAAAATAATCATAAAAAATAATCCAAAATATGAAGCCCCAGAGTAGCTCAGCTTCCCTAGAAATGATGTATTTCAAACATTTGTCCAATAAATGTTTATCTAGCTTTGCTGCACTGAAAGCAAAGTGTATACTGAGTGCCATAGGACTCTACTAAAGCTGCGCTTCTATGGGTTTTAATGGATCGTGCAGTCACAGGAATGTATGAGGGGAAAAATATGTTAGATGACCTGTGAGAAATTATGACTATTATTCTGAATAAACTAGCCATGAGGATGAACATGTTCTCGCATTCTCCCTGTAATACTAATATAAATACAACAGTTCATATATAAGTATATTTTGTGATATTTTAAAGGATGTAGAGCCTTCCTTGTAGTCTTGGTGCAGCCATAACCACAAAGAGTGTGTTGTGAGATAGGGGACCAGGTGCTCTTAATTAAGGAGGTGGTGAGCGTGGACATTTGACGCATATTATTTGAGAAATCATCAAACCAATAGTTTGTTCTTGCAGGTTTACGGTGAGCGCTATGTGGACCAGATGGGGATCATTGGCTACTTCCCCAGTAACCATGTCAACGAGACACAGATTTTCATGAAGAAAACCACTGAGATGGCCACAACAGTGAGTATGCTGTTTCTATGTAGTATAGCAATCAGAGAAGAACACTAAGGTCTTGTTGTGATCACCTTTTCCTTGGATGTTTTCATGCAGGAGATGGACTTCTTCTGCATTTAAAAAAACAGATTATGTCTGATGAACTACTGGATCCTGATTTCTCTGCCCCATGTACTCATTTCTTGCCTGCATCAATCACAGTAGCTTACGCCCCTCATTTTTTCTTTATTATATAATTAGATATCCTGCTGTATTATACTTTAAACAACACTATCGCAGTTAGAAAGCATGACTGGTACCGGCTATGCCTTTTTCCTTCAGTGTGCAAACATGATAATCCTTAGCAATAAAAAGTCAACCTTCAGATACAGCATTAAGACCTCTCTAACTTACTCACTCATTAAATCTACCTTTATCTCAACCAACACTGGGTGAAGGTCGGGTACACCCCAAACAGTCAGCCAGACAACGATTCACACTGGCATCTACATTTAGGGGAAATTTTGAACAGCAGGTTACCCTGATGTGCATGTCTTTGTTTGGAATGAGGGAGGAAACTGGAGTACCCAGAGGAAGCCCATGCAAGCACAGAAACCCAGGATCTACAGGAAGGACCCAGGCCCTGTAGGGCGGACATGCTAACCATTACACCACCGTGCCTAGCTTGCATTAAGACCTATTGTATATAATTTCTATTAAAAAAAAGGTCTTATGATTGATGTCTGTGATTGTAATTGACATTGTAAAAAAGATTTCATGCCACCTGTCTATGAAACTGTCAGGTAGGGTATTCTCCTGGATACAAAGGTTGCACTGCTTTACATTTATTAAAATTTCTTTTGAGCTGTTGTCTTTCATTTTTCAGGTGATGCTTTTGTGCTGTGGTTATTTGATGGAGCTGAATGACCTTGAATAGCTCTCTCTCTCTCTCTAGGACTATTAGAGGATATTACTAAATTCAATTTGCCAACATGAATAGAGCTTTTGTTTCGCAGTGTCAAGCTGTTAATTACTTATTTCCATGGACGAGCGGCTAACCTTTATGTGTTTGGAGAACATGAAATGTCAGGAGCACTGAGTGAATGCCAAAGGAGAAAATACTTAAACTGCAAATTTTTAAATGTAACATTTACATTTATAGGTGGCACGATGATGTAGTGGTTAGGTAAAGTTCACTCGGCAAGGGCGGTTCGGCAAATAGTGATGAGCTAGTGCTTTAATGGAGAGGGAATTGAAATCAAGCGAAGGCTGCTATGCTAAACACAAATTATTACAGCTACTTTACCTCTGGTGGTAGGACTCTGTTGTACGAGTACAAATCTTGCACCTTGCCACAGGTAAAATAACAACCCCTGGCATTCTTTTTGGGTTTGTCTCGATATTTAATCCTCTTTCTTTGCTTCACCTTCATTTTTACTGTTAACTTCTGTTGTTGTTCTTGTCTGTTTGTTTTTGTTGTTTAATGGCGATTGCGGCCTGTACTAGCGCATTATCACTCTGGTCTGGAGTTCTCGGATTTGGCTTAAAGACTAATTCCACTGGTATCCAACACTGCGAATATACATGAAAAATGACATCTTTGTGATGTCACAGTGATGTCACAGAAAATAAACACATGTTTACACACTTTAAGATTCATATCCAAAAACATAGGTGAGGTGATTCTTAAGTGTTTTAGCTACCCAAATATACTGCTGTGTAAAGAAACGTTGAACAAACTGATTTTACATGTAAACTCTTAATGTTCTCAAATGTTAAAATCCCTGTTTTGTCAAAACTATGAAACGTGGAGTTATCCACTTGTTGCTGTCCAAATTGCCCTTAGGTGTGAGTGTGAATAGTTGTGTGTGTGATGGCCCTGCCATGGCCTGGTGAGCTGTCCAGGGTGTACCCCGCCCTCACCCAGAGTAGGCTGAGATGGGCACCAGACTCCCCACAACCCTAATTAGGATTAAGCGGCTTAGAAAATCAATGAATGAATGAATAAACCACCAAGCGGCAACCAACTTTGCTGGAAAATGAAATATTTTAAAGTGCCATACCACCATGATCAATTTCTTACATAAAATACAAAGTCAATAATTTTTGTTTTTCACTAGTCGTTTTGAGTTCATTGAGTAAATTCTATCCTTTTGTATTTTTTGTTGTTTTATTTTTGTTATTTAAACATATTCCATATTTAATGCAATATTAGAGTCACATATTTGCGTATTTGGTGGCGTGTCTGGTTTTACTGACATACCTGGACTGGAGTGTGTGACTGCAGGTGTTTGGAAGGAGCTAACAGTGTCATCACTGGTTAATTTGCATGTGAAACCCAGCAGCCTTTATTATGCATTTCTCTGGAAAGTGCTCTCTTATGTAATAAGATGCTGGAATCTGGACAACCATAAACATTCCACCAAGAATATTGCTGTGAGACCCAACACTCTACACACCACGAATCGTCTCCGATCTTCATTTTTATTTAAGCATTTCTATCCTGTGTTCGCACTTTTGTCCTAGACCTTATTGTAGGCTTTAAAGTGAGACAGGCTTTAATTTATATGAGCTTTAAATATAATAATGTTTTTCAGGAAATCAGATGTCCTGTCTGCTCTTACCAGAACACCTGTTTTCAGAGCTTGCAAGCTTCTGCATTACTTTGTAATTACAATCTTTATTTACGACATTATTATTTGCTGGTAATATACCTAACATGTTGTAACTGTAATTGAAAAGGTATCCACAGAAAACTGATGGGGCAGCACGAACAGAGGGGAGAGCTCATCGTCCTAAGTTCCACTAATGTATTCATGTACCATACTACCAAGTACTTACAAACATTCCCTTACTTTTTCCAAGCTAGTTTTGTTTATACCTAGTTTATTAAAGTGTTTATTATAAATGTTATAGTATGTTATAGTAATGTGACTTTTAAAAATATTTTTTATTGAATTGTTACTCCATGACCTCAAATCATATGTGATTGTAAGAAATATAGTATTTTAATTATTTTATTAATATTTTTTTAAATGAAAATTATACACTTTCTTATAAAATACCTGAAGGAAGAACCACTTAGCATGGAGCTAGCTGCTTAGCTACAGGCTTCTTCCTTGCAGCAGTCTGATAAAATTGTGTTTGGTGGGAAAAAAGTCTAGTTTTTCAATCAAAAACTTAAATTCCATATTTGATTAACAAAATACTAATATTTTCCATTGCTCCTATTCAAATGTATTAGCTGATAGATGGAAGACTGTTACGTGCAAGGCTCTTTTTTTTTTGTTTTGCCTTTATTGTGTAGTCCATTACTATGAAATGTACTTTTTTGAGACAGAAGATAACATGTTGCTGACAGGAGGTCTGGCAGGAGATCATGTCCCATGCAGTGAGGGAGGGGTGCCTAGGGGAAGTGTGTTAATGCTCCATCTGGCACCAAGGGCTGACCTTGAAGGAATACAAATTACATATGAAGACATTTGACAGAGTGCTAGTGAAGCTAGAAAAGGTTGCACACACGTGTGTGTGTGTGTGTGTGTGTGTGTGTGTGTGTGTGTGTGTGTGTGTGTGTGTGTGTGTGTGTGTGTGTTGGTGCGGAGATGTGGGTTTGCTTTGAATGTACAGTAGTACAAGGTAAAGAGCTGCAAAGCTTAACCATGGCAGAAGCGACCACATTTGTGGAGCTTTTGATTGTTACCCTTGCTTCTTAATTTGCATGTAAAACCCAGCAGCCTTCATTATGCATTTCTCTGGAAAGTGCTCTCTTATGTAATAAGTTGTTTTCTTTATTGACATACAAACATTTCTTTTTAAAAAATAACGTCACTGCTTCTGTTAGCAGTGGTCTGGTATACTTTAATAAGGGAATTTAGCATTCAAAAAAAATGGAGAATTCAGATAAGGCGTAACATGTTTATAGCATGTTGACTGACTTCATGAAGAGAAACACCAGTGAGTACTTTTGTAAATTAACATCAGTCTGGCTGTACAGTTCCTAGTGGAATAAATGCTATAAAGTCAAGTAATAATCAAACTTGAAACATTTTATTAAACATGGGGTTACTTTCGCTCATGAACATTACTGCCATAAACAGTTGCTCTATTTCCAGCCTCGTTTTCATCTTGAATTTAATAACACACACATGCACACACACACACACACACACACACACACACACACACACACACACACACACACACAAGGTTTGGACGACTTTCAATATAGCACTACACCATTCAAACAGCCTTGAGGCTGCCATGATTATATCTTAGCTCCTTTTTAGAGGAAACCTGTCCATCTTACTGCCTTTAAGATATTAAAACATATATTCGTTTTTAATATTCCAGATCGGCAAAAATGATAAGAAATGTATGGACTTTTGGCAAAAATGCCAATACACAGGAGTTGTCTGGACAACACTCAACTTTTATTAAAGTGCTAGTTTTATCATTATTTGTATTCAGGAGGGTGGCATGGTGGCATAGTCGGCAGCATGTCAGCCTCACGGCAAGAAATTCCTGGGTTTAACTGGGAGGGTGTTTCTGGGGTGGGGGGGTCTACTTAGGTTTCATTCCAAGATGTGCTATTCCATTTGTGGGGATGGTTTGAGGTTGCATATAATATGAGTAGTATTAATACAACAGGCAGGTATGCAACTGCTTGGCACCCCAGGCCGGTAGGGGGCCCCTGAGGGCTGTCAAACTTTAAACTACAGCAGTGGCAATGTGCAGGGGTGATGGATTATGTATAACATCATGGGGATGAATGCTGGTTGGAGAGGGCCCTTGTGAATTCTTGTCTAGGGCCCCAACAGACTCTAGAATCGCTATTGTGTATATATCCTACTGCAAGTACAGCAAAACTAGAGCTTCTATTGTTTTTGAAAACTATTAAAAATTATGATTGAATCATTTTCAAAATCTGTTCTTTAAGCACTATATACTACACATATCTTGAATGGTATATATGGGGTGTTGGGACCTCCTTTAACTGTGTGAAATATGTGTGTGTCAGGCAAATGGTGAAAGCCAGCTTCTAAACCTGTTAAGATTTATGTGCGGTGGCCTCTGGAGGGAGGTAGTGGGTTAAGTTTGTAGTGGAGATTTGACATACAGCCGACATTTTATGTAATGAATTCATGGAGATTGACTTGCACATTGTATTATTTTCATACACATACAGAAGGTTATGCCACTTCCGTCCTCCAGCAAACTAACATTTTTAAGTTGGGGAACAATAAGCAATTTTAGAGTAAAATCCTTTAAGGAACAATTAAAATCCTTTTTGTTATGCTTTTTAATAACCTTTGTGTTTGATACAACAGCTAGGACTGGCTGTGTTTGAGTGTGCTGATGTGTGTGTATCATACTTTAATTCTCCAGTATCCGTTCACAGCACGCTTCGGCTCCCTGGACTCGAAGTCGATCATCACTTAGACAGCATCAGTATTAGACCGTTGCTATGGATACTGAATGGTCTGTTGTGTGCAGAGTGACTGAGGGAGAGGGCTAGACTGCAGTTTGTGCGTGTATGACAGAGAGCGAGGTGGGGTGGGGTGGGGGTGGGGGTGGGGGGTGCGCACAGCTGTGGCCCTCTGGCCTTTGGGGTTCCCAGCCGAGAGGAACACAAATAAAATAAATTCTGGCCTAATCAGAATGTGTCTGTCATGGTTTTTGTCTGATTGTCACCAAAGTATTTGGCTTAGCAATTCAAAGATATATCAGACAGAAATATTAAAGGTATCATACAGTATATTGCCGCAACACTACAATTACAGCTATATCACAGGAAGATAACAGCCCTTGAATACTGTAAATCTCTACTAGTACAAGAACTGACTTGACCTTTCAGTTAGTGTCTCAGCCACTCTTTACTTGGGGCCATAAAAATGTCTGTTACAATAAATATTGTCCTTCAGTCTACATGCATCAAAATCAGAACTTAAGTAGTGTGTATACTGTATTCCCATCTTCCCATACACATAAGGCGCACCAAATCCAGCCAAATATGCAAATACATGCTAATATAATTCTCCTGTCCACATCCGCTCATTAATGTGCACCGTTTATGAACCAGAAGGGTATCATTTATTCATTTAAGGACACACGTCCTATTTACAAATTTCTTTTTTATTCATTAACACAAGCCAAAATAACCTCATATCGATTCTGTGGAACATCCCAAATCAATCCAGGATAAAAATAAGTAAATACATAAATAAATAAAACCAACAGTTCAGTGGAGCACTGTGAATAGAGTATCTGGTCCCACTGTGGTGACCTTGTTCACAAAGTGATCATTATCTCGAATGGTGTGATGAGATCTATTGCAGTGGTCAGACAAGGCGCAGTTCTTTATTCCAGTTCTAGCCACAGCGAACATGGTCACTCTAATACTCCAGCCAACAGATCAATAGATTAGATAGAGGCTTGCCTCAATTGGATTTCCAATTGTTTAACTGTTTATATACTCGTCCTCGTCTACACCCCTCCAACACACACACACACACACACACACACACACACACACACACACACACACACACACACACACACACACACAC
>JAOUQZ010000039.1:5515183-5529014 GCA_028564935.1 Neosilurus hyrtlii
TGACTGATGGCCCTGCGATGGCCTGGCGAGCTGTCCAGGGTGTACCCCGCCCTCGCCCAGATTCGGCTGAGATGGGCACCAGCCTCCCCGTGGCCCTAATTAGGAATAAGCGGTTGAAAAAATGAATGAATGGATGAATGAATTTGAACCTGCAGTTAAGGACATGACTCAAATGGTGACTGTAGAATATGTGATTTAAGGATGCCAAGTCAAGTCAAACAGCTTATATTGTCATTTGGTACAGTCTCTTCTCTTAGGCCCATCTAGTTATCTCCAGGTATATCCCATCTTCTTGGTGTCTGCCTCAAGATCATGTCGTCAGGTGTTTCTTGGCTGTCCTCTCTTTCATTTCCCCTAGGGGTTCTGCTTCAGTGCCTACTAGGTGATGTTAATAGCTGGGTTCCTCAGGGTGTGCCTGATCCAGCCCCATCTTCTGCGCTGGATCTCGTTTTTGGCTGGCAGCTGGTTAGTGCACTGGCCCAGGTCTACATTGCTGATGGTGTTGGGCCAGTGGATCTGGAGGATTCTTCTCAGGCAGCAGTTGATGAGGGTTTGCACTTTCCTGATGGTGGTCTTTGTTGTCCTCCATGTCTCTGCTCCATACAGCAGGACTGACTTGACGCTAGAGTTGAATAGCCTGATCTTTGTGTGGGTTGACACCACCTTGGAGCCCCAGATGTTCTTCAGCTGCAAGTATGCAGCCCTCGATTTGCTGATACTTGCTCTGACGTCTGTGTCTGTACTGCCCTGCTTATCAATGATGCTGCCCAGATACATGAAAGCCTCCACTTCTTCCAGCTTGATCCCATGAAGTGTGAATGGGTCCTTGCTTGCTGTGTTGATCTTGAGGATCTTGCTCTTGCCCTCGTGAATCCTGAGGCCAACTTGTGATGCCAGCTCTGTTGTCTTGTCCTGCATCTGCTGGTGACTGTGGGAAAGCAAGGTCAGGTCATCTGTGAAGTCCATGTCATCTAGCTGGTCAACCAGTGTACACTGGATTCTGTTTCTTCTGGCCGCTGTTGATGACTTCATGGTCAAGTTGATGGCCAGGAGGAAGAGGAAAGGTGACAGGAGGCATCATTGTCTGACTCCGGCCTTCACCCTGAAGCTGTCTGTGAGCTGTCCTCCATGGGCCACCAGGCAGGTCATTTCTTTGTATGAGTTCTTGATCAGGCTGACCAGTTTGGTTGGCACTCTGTAGTGGCAAAGCAGCTTCCAGAGGGTTTTGCGGTCCATGCTGTCAAACACCTACTCATAATTGATGAAGTTGATGTACAACGAGGAGTTCTACTCCATGCGCAAGGTGGCGATCTGGTCAATGCATGATCTGTTCTGGTGGAAGCCGGCCTGCTGGTCACGGAGGAGAGGGTCGACTGCACCTTTCAAGCATTTTTACAGTGTTTTTTACGGGGTGGGGTTACTAGCCCCATGCCCAACCCTCCTCCTTTCTCACCCAGGCTTGGGACCGGCCATGGCAGTACACAGATAAAAGCGAAATAATGCACACCTAACACCAGTCTGCTACATAAATTAAAACACAACTCCAAAAACTACAACATAAAATGTGTGTGCAACATGTATAAGTCTAGCATTAACAGCTAGGGTTAGGATGTTATCGCAATGGTTAAAAAATGCAAAAGAACACATGACTGTCACATCGTCACAGCACATCTGTTGCTCATCACAATGATTAGCAAACACTGGGGAGTCATGTCACGCGCTCTGCAAAGTATTGTTTCTATGGCACGTTGTACAAGTGCATACCAATACTTTGGTTTCTGTGTTTGTGTTTAGTCTATGATCTTTGCTCACCTTCTCGTGTTCGATTACTGTTTACCAGCTGCAGTAGCCTAGTCGGTATTGCTTTCTGTCATTTTTATTTTTCTGTGTCCAAGCACACCTATATCTCAATAACTGCTTGACATGTCACTGTCAAATTTTTAAACTGTCAAACTTAGGACCAAAGGCTGAAACAAAAAGGTAATCGCAGGTCAAGTTCAAGGTCAGCCAAATATTTTCTGCTGAGTTTAATAATAAATTTCTTTTCAACCTAATTCATCTTCATTTTAGATATTCCTAATCTGGGTTCTAAGAACAGAAGCCATTTTTTCAACTGAGAAAATGTAATACTATATCTGCTATGCACTTTCATTCTTTCAGTTTTGAATAAATTCACTTATTCAAAACTGTTACATAGGCATACATTTCACCCTCCAGCTTGAACCTGCCTTATTTAAGTCTGACATGTTGGGTCAAGTGTTATCTTTGCTTAGCTATCCAGATGCTCCTGCTGAAAGGACCATTTCATAATATGCCAATATTATTAAATCCTAGCCCCAGTGAGCTTCAGCGCAGGGCAAGTGAATGTCCGCAAAGTAAAGTGTGACGGATGGAACCCATTCCTATAGCTCCCGAGCCACTTTGTGGGTGGGAGCTAAAAAGAAATGAATCATCCCACTGTCAGGGAAATAATCCACAAGCGGCATAGATTTTAAACAACTTTCAATTTGTCCAGAGCTAGCCGAGCCGCAAATTCACAGTGCATACATCTGCAACCAGAAAGAGATTGGACAGGTTTGACCTGCATGGGAGGAATATATAAAGAAATATTAGGCTTTTTAGATCTGAGCCTTCTGGCTCATCAGGCTGAAGCATTTCCATAGCGTAAAGCTGTGCTATTACCTGCTATATGGAACGCTAGTCCATAGCAGATTATGTCTAGAATTTTTTTTTTACTAGTACCCATTTATACTGCTGGGAGGACATTGGCACACTTGTGGTTGAGGCCTTGCCAAGAGGTCTTAGCATGGTGGGAGTTTAATAGGGATTCAAATTCACGACATCTTTATTAAGGGTCTAGCACCCTAACCACTACACCACTGATCCCAGTGGAAAAAATAAAGCCAGGAAAAAGCCTTTACTGTCAAAACAAGACTAGCACAAGAATAAATTTTGCCCATGAAAATATAACCAATGACAAGAGCTATTGGAGTATTGTGCTCTGGTATCAAAGAGAATCAAAGAGAATTAAAGAGAGAGATGGTCACAGTCACAGTACACAGAAAAAGAGGAGGTTAAACAACTGTGAAGCATCATTAAGTCATTAAATCTCTGATTAATTCTACATTATATCAAAGAATGCTTGAAAATAATATGAGGTCTGGCTGACAGTAAAAATGAAGGTATGGATTAGCATATTTAAGGCCCCGATTTGAACCTAATTGAAATGTTGTGGGGATAAGGGGTTTGGTAAAGGTTGTACATGCAGGAATACCTTTGCAACTGAATGATCAAATGATCAAAAACTTTCAGCAAGTCATTGTCAGAAAAGAAGAATAATAACAATAAGAAGAAGACTAGCTCATGACTGCAAGAAATCATTTTGAAAAAAAATTGGGCAGCATTAGCTTCTGAGATCAGGATTTTACCTACTTTTTCCACAGAAAACTATTATATCTATTCATATTTTTGTTGGGCGGCAGGGTGGTGTAGTGGTTAGCATGTCCACCTCACAGCAAAATCTTGGGTTTGAGTCCCAGGCTTGGTCAGGATGTTTCTGTGTGGCATTTGTATGTTCTACCAATGCTTGCATGGGTTTCCTCCGAATACTTCGGTTTCTTCCCATAGTCTAAACACATGCGCATTAGGCAAATTGTCTGTTTCATATTTCCCCTAGGTGTGAGTGTGAATGGTTGTGTGGGTGTTGCCCTGCGATGGTCTGGCAAGATGTTCAGGGTGTACCCTGCCTTTGTCCAATGTTGGCTGAGATAGGCTCTGGCTGTCCTGCGATCCTAATAGGATCCTAATTAAGTGGTTCGGCAAATAAGTGATGAGTGAATATTTTTGTTGAATAAATGATTGAAAATGTTAAAAGAAATTTAGTGTGATTTTCTTCACGTGACTGTACATATAATTTTACATTGCCGTGTGTGTGTGTGTGTGTGGCACTGTGTGCTTGTGATGGTTTTGAAAAATTCAAATAAGATGAGTGTGCAGGTGTGTGTTGTGGTCTCACAGCTCGTAATCAACTTAGTTCAGCCTGCTGCATCTGGCAA
Source organism: Neosilurus hyrtlii (assembly GCA_028564935.1). Lineage (NCBI taxonomy): Eukaryota > Metazoa > Chordata > Actinopteri > Siluriformes > Plotosidae > Neosilurus > Neosilurus hyrtlii. The sequence continues at coordinate 5,519,239 of JAOUQZ010000039.1, forward strand.
CTGCACATGTTCATATGTTCAATTGTTCCAGCTGTGTTCTTGTTCTTCTACCTCCAGTTGCCAGATTCATCACTCTGCTTGGGTCTGATGGGGGATTCGGGGGTCTTAGTTTGATTATACGAAGCCTAGAGCTGATGTAATATTTCATCATCTTGATGTATTAGAAACATTTGAGTGTATCATTTATAATTTAAAGGGCTTGGCAACTAAAACACACTCCAATTAGCCATACCATTAATACCACCTGGCTGGTCTGCGGATAGGCAGCCCTGTTCACAGCAAGTTGCACATGCACTGTGTGTTCTGACTTCTTCCTAATAATAGCCACATTTTCAGTGGGTTGAATTGGAGATACAGTGGTAAATACAGGTGGGGTTAATACTATGGCTGGTTGGTGTTTGTTCAAACCCTTGTACTTGAATTAAATTGTTCTATGACTGCTGTATTGATTATGCCACCAGATGGCACTGGTTCATCACATATAATAATTTTTTTTACATTTTGTGTGTATGTGTGAGCATGTATATGTTTGACTCAGTGTTTGCCACATTGTGTGAATGTATTTTAATTTCTATATCATTAAGTAGGTGTTTCACCTGGCAGCTATAGCTGGATTCGTTGGGTGTTATGACCCATGAACCTGTGACCTCAGTCTCTTGGTAACAAAAGAGCTGGGCACATTGCAGAATAAAAGGAACCATCTGTGCAGTAGGCAGCTGTTCAAAGAACCCACACACTACTACACTATTCTGTCTACAGTGGACCTAAGACTAACACACACACACACACACACACACACACACACACACCTGCTATCCTTCTAGGATCTTCCATTGAATAATTAATTATTGTGGCTTATTAAAGCTGTGCCTCTACTTAAATCCAACCCCAAAGTTAACCCTAGTAATGGAGGAAAAGGGAAAGTTTTGGCATTTTAGGTTTTACAAAAAGAAAAAGAAAAAAAAGAAAAGCAGTGTTGTCCTCACACATGCAAAATTGTCACTAATTCATGTTGTTCATTTGGGCTCAACCAAAATATTACATTCCCTTATTCAACAATATCCACACAATATATACAGAGTGCCCCAAAAATCTCCTTCAGGCACAGGGGAAAATTAACTGAAAATTCTGCAGGATTTTGCTGTGCCATGACTACAGGCAAAAAGTGACCTTGCATTACCAGGTTAATGAGAGATTTCCTGAACATAAAGTTTCCTGACCAATGGATCGGTTGAAGGGAATGGGCTCCGCGCTGCCCTGACCTGTGGTTATATATCAAAAGCAAGGTGTATGCCACTAAGCCGTGTGACCTGTCACAGCTTGAGGAAAGAATTCGCACGGCCTGCAGCGAGATTGTAGAAGTGAGGCTGCAAGACATCGGAGAGGCCTGCATCTGAAGGGGGCTGAAGGTTGTCGAAAATAGAGGTACTCATGTGTGGGTATATAGCTAGTCTTCAAGGTGTTTGGAAAGTGATGGCCTAGTAAGTAAAACTGCAATGACTCCTTTGTTGATATTAAAAATATGAATACACTCATTCTCTTGTATAATTTATTAAATGTGTATAGTGACTTTTGGGACACCCTGTATATACAATATCTATCAATATATGTGTGTAGTCCTACGTCCTCTGTAGACACAAGAGTGTTTTGTAGTGTGTATGTGTGTGTGTGTGTGTGTGTGTGTGTGTGTGTGTGTGTGTGTGTGTGTTGCACTGTGATGGACTGGTGAGCTCTTCTTGGTCTAAGATAGATTTTAGTCTCCTGGCAACCCTAATAGGATTAAACGGTTCGGCAAATGAATGAATGAATGAATTAACAGATAGATGTTAGAAGGTCAGGATTAATAACTGCCAGTTTGACAAATTAGAAAGTTTGATTATAGCAATGCTTTTAAAAAGCTTAGTCTCTCTATCATTCTTTTAGGCACAGAGAAAAAACCTTTCAAAGTTCCTGATGGACATTGTATAAAAATATTGTATAAATTTCCCCATTTATCCATCTGGAAGGGTTGTAAGAACTGATCAAACAGGCAGGATATTACACACTTTCCCCACTACAGACTTAAAAATCTGTTTGCTTTTCTAATGGAGTGTGTTCTCATAGGTGTTGCTTTTGTAAAGCCTTGTGTATGGTGTGTAAGCACAGAATACACAGTTGTATCATTATCATTAGTGCTAATGCAATTTTGAGATGGAAAAAGCCTCAGGGCTACATATAAGCTGCCAGCTAATTTGCAGGATTTGCGTGAGACATGCGTCAATCATGACCCTTGTGTTTGTACTCCAGTAAAGGTGACTGGCTTCTGTTCAGCTTTGTCAGTGTTATCCTGTGTTTTTGAAAGATTCTAGTGGAAAGATGCGGTCATTGGATTTTTCTTGCTGTTCTTCACTTTTGTCAAAATATATATTCAAATTAATTGAGCCTTTGTGCCAGTATTTCATAATATTGTCCTATAAAGTACTAAGCAAATTAGTCATGTGAAAAAAAAATAGATTATTCAACTGAAAATTGCAGATTTTTCCCAACATTTTAAAACAAGCAAACATTTCACCTTCTTTAATAAAGTGTCTAGTGATAAAGGAGGAATACATGAGCAAATGACAAGAAAGTAAATATTGTAATAATGTTCATAAAATAATAATAAAAAAACAGATCACTCACATTGAAAATCTGAGTACAACTTTACATTCATGGCATTTAGCAGACACCCTTGTGCAGAGTGACTTCTTTATACATCTGAGCGATTGAGGCTTAAGGGGCCTTACCCAAGAGCCCAACAGTAGCAGCTTGGTGGCACTGAGGCATGAACCTCCAACCTTTAGATAAGTAACCCTGAGCCTTACCAAAGAGCTACAACTTTACATATATCACACTATCAGACTCAAATGTCTATAAAATTAGACTCAGGTGCTCCAGATTAGGTGCCATTGATTCAAACCTCCTGCAGGTGGAACCAGTCTTATTTTAACTTGATATCCAGGGTCTGGTGTTCTCTTTGCTATTGAAGTGTGAGGCATCATCCTGCCAAGATCTTAAAAGCTTTCCAAGACCTTCAGAAATAAAGCTTGCAGATGCCCATGAACCAACAAAGGATTTAAAATGATTATTTATCCCAGCAGTTTCAGCCCATGAGCTGACCTATGAGGCAAAAAAATAAAAATAAATAAAATCTTCAAGAACTTCAAGATTTCAACACTGGATCAGCAGTTACCTCTTGCAGCTGTAGATGTGAAAGTGCATATGTCTATAATCAGAACAAGATTGGAGAATTTGACTTGCGTGGAAGGTGTGCCAGGAAAAAACGATTGCTGTCCAAAATGAACAATAAAGTAGAAATACAGCTTGGCATTAAACTTAAATTCCTATGGAGTGTGATTTGTAATTTGTTAAATAAACAAACAAACAAACAAACAAATAAATACACAATTTTTATGCAGTGTACCTAATTTTTCACATAACTGTATGACCTGTAAAATGAATACTGATTGGATTTTTAGTACCGCTGGCTACATAATAAATTGAACTGTAATAAAGTCAGGACGGGATTGGAAAAGGAAGCAATGAAAACTTCCCTTTTTGATACTATGCTAAAAACTATCACAGAACACAAATGCATAAAAGCCTACTAAGATCAATAATCAAATAAATGATTATGTTCATCACAAATAAAAGGGGTGCATAAAAGACAATGTAACCTACTGAAATAAAAATGCTAGGTATGTTTAAGAAATACCAGCACACAAAATAATACTGTTGTTATTTTAGAGTAGTGTATGGCAGTCAGGGGGTGGAGGCGGGGGGGCTCCATCTAAATTGGCTCATTGAGCATTTAATAGCATGGTGAAATCTGGCAAGTGAAAATGCCAAAAACAGGGAGCCTAGAGGGTCACTAACAACATACCGACAGCTTGAAGGAGCCTTCATGAAATCTATTTTAACCAGCACAGAAAGGTCGATGCCAATCACATCCTATACATAAAGTCCTGTACAGGAGGAAATACCTTATATGGAAAAGCTATTCATAACAACGCCATTATACAGAATAATTAAAAAAGTTATTTATCAAAACAGGCATGCTGGTCTTTTTTTAAAGCTATTTCTCACCTGATAATACACATAGCCTGACCTTTACAAATGAGGTGGCCAAGTTAGACCTACTGGCTTTATTGTGGTGGAAATCGAGGGTAGGAAAGATATTAACCTACACCCTGGAAGATGACATAATTCAGCTTCCTCTGTGAGAGCCTGTCAAAGCCATTCCAACCCAACATTTGTTTGACTTCTGGCAAACATGTTATAGATGACATACAGTACTGTGCAAAAGTTTTAGGCACATGCAAAGGAATGGTGTCAAACAAACATGCCTTAAATTTACATATAAATATTGACATTAAAGGAAAGATCTCTACATAAAGTAGATATAAAATAAAGCAGTTTTACAAGTATGGTATCTACCGAGTGTCTTACAGAAGCAGCCACAGTTCTCCTGGGAAACATTGACTGTCAGGCTTGATTTTTTTTATTTGCATGTAAATCACAGCAGTCTTCATTATAGTTTTGTCTGGAAAGTGGTCTCTTATACATAATATGCTGATTTCTTTATTGACATACCATACTAACATTTTTAAGTAACATTTCATTTTGTCCTGGAAAAGTAAGGTTTGGAAATCTAAAGTGTTTTTGTACTAACTTGCTAATATGAAAGTTATAAAATAAAAATCTATTGCAAAGTTTATACCAAAAAAAGGTGACTCAGACTTTCAAACAGTAGCATTAAAATCACAAATAAAATATGCTACTTATAGTACATGCCGAAGAAATTCAATTTTATACTTCCAAATAATAAACGCTGTGAATGCAAAAATAAACCAATAAATACATGAGTTCATTCAGTGAGACTAATAATTTGTGTAAAGGGCTAAAATTGTTTGTTCCTCGATTCCTTGATTTCGGACAATGACAAAATGAACTGTCACATTGCACAGATGTGAGATGCTAGTGGGCATTTCATTATTATTCAAATTAAGTTTCACATCATATTGGATTGGACAGCATACAGACTAACAACAACAGTAACAAATATAATAATACTTCCGGGCGGCATGGTGGCATAGTGATTAGCACATCCGCCTCGAGCCCTGTGCCAACTGAGGGTGTTTCTGTGTGGATTTTCCATGTCCTTCCTGTGCTTGTGTGGTAATAAAGGATAAATGAGATGATAAATAAAGCCCAACATCTTGCACAATTGAGACATGCTTCCGTTTTTGGCAAACTTCTTCCTGCATAAGCTAATCCTTCACAACTGTCCAGAAACCATTGATAACTCTGATAGTGGCAGTGGTAGCTCAGTGGTTAAGGCTTACTGATCCAAAGGTCAAGCTACCACAACCACCAAGCTACCACTGTGAGACTCTTGAGCAGGGCCCTTAACCATCAATTGCATAAAAAAATATATATAAAAATGCAAGCAGCTCTGGATAAGTGTGTCTGCCAAATGCGATAAATGTAAATTATATAACTAACAATACGCATGATTAACTCAGCTCTGAATTCAGCCTTGAGTAAGGCATAGTATTAAATATACTGGTAATGCTATATTTTCCCCCAAAACGTCCTCTAGGGTGTGGGTGTAGGCCAGGAGCATGACCACATCTAGTCTGGCACTGAGAAGTTTGTTAACGATGGCACTGAGAAAAAACAAATTGGAGCTTTAGGGAACATAGATGCAGTAGTTGCCGTAGTCACAACTCCAGAAACATCTCTGCTTTATGCATATTGTATTCAATAACATCAGTGACTGAAAGCATTAGCTTTGGGGGTGAAGCACCAATCTTACAATAATACATGCCCAGTTGGTTTTTTCCTCTTCCTATTTCTGGCAATTTGTTAGACTTCAATATAATCCTCAGGGTGAGATTTATGAGAAGTGGGCATGCTGTGTATGGAAACTTCAGTGCATCGGCTTTCTGCGCAATCATCAAGCGATCTGCGCGTGTTTTATTATAGTTTGCAACTCCTGAGTGTCATATTCCTGCTGTGTGGACATCTCTATTCAATACCGCAGGGCTGTTTCTGTGGCCCATGCTGTTTACATACACACACTTGGGGGAAATCCTCTAACTAGATGAAATAATCTAATAAAATCTCAGTAGCAAAGCTGTTACAATTCTTAGTTTATGGTGAGCCTGAATGAATTTGATGTACAATAGCAAGTTAGTGCTCAGAGTACAGTATTATAGAGTAAAGTATACCTCAGTGTAGTCTCAAAAATAAGGACTTGCTGAAACAGCACTGACATCTGGACTTGGGATATTTGTGCCAAACAGTGTACCCACATCTGTGTGCAAATTATACTTAGGAAAATGGAATAAAAATTAGTGTGAAGATTATAGACTTTATATTTGTAATGATAAGAAGAATATTAATAATAATGTTTATGCTGGTGGCACAATGGCGCATTGGTTAGCGTGTCTGCCTCACAGCAAGAAGGCCTGTGTTTTGATTGCCACAGACCAAAAACATGTAGAACACAGTAGGCTAATTGGCTGTTCCGAATCCTGCCTGGCGAGCTGTCCAGGGTGTACCCTGTCTTCGCCCAGAGTCGTCTGAGACAGAGCGCCAGCCTCCCTGCGACCCTAATTAGGATAAAGCGGCTTTGAAAATAAATGAATGCATGAATGAATTCACATCACAACAAGAGGGTCCTAGAGTCCTAAACTTGTTGAGGGCATTTCTGTGTGGAGTTTGCATGTACTCCCCATGCTTGTGTGGGTTTTCTCCAGTTACTCTGGCTTCCTTGTACAGTCCAAAGACAAGCACATTAGGCTAATTAGCTGTTCCAAATTTCCCCTTTGTGTAAGTGTGTGTGTTATCCCTGTGATGGTCTTTCAAGCTGTTCAAAACATACCCTGCCTTCACCCGGAGTCGGTTTAGATGGGCTCCAGCCTCCCCGCCACCCTGGTAGGATTAAACAGTTCTGCAGATGAATAAATAAATGTTATTTGTTCATTCTTTACTGCTTTTCTGGTATAGAAGCAGTGATGGCTTTCGATATTCGATTGGAGAACAAAAATATCTAATATTGAATATCACATTTTAAAAGTGGCTTGATGTGTACCCATTTGATGTGACTTCACACATAAAATACAGGGTTAGTCCTCAAGATAGTCCTCAATCATATATATACTAGTTGTTGTTTTCCCCCAATATCCCGGCACCATAAACCTCGGGGCAGCAGAGAGACTCATTGCAGGGCCTCAGCTCCATTTGGCAGGAGTGCACACTTGCATTTGAAACTTCATCAAGGTAATTCTATTTGATTTGGATTGCCATTCATTCTTCCCTTTTTATTTGTTTCCTGAATCAACTTCAGCCGACAGCAAATTGTGTTCTTTCTTCCCTTTCAGCTGTCGATTTACACCGAGGGCTCATTCATTAAGGCACACCAAGTGCTCAGTTTGGAACGAGCTATAAAGTCAGAGGAAGGAATTAGTCTGATTATTCATCTGCCCCTTCTCACTCCTGCTTTCTTTACTTCATTTATCCAAAATACACTTGGTAAACTTGTGAAGAATAACAATGCATGGGTTCTTTCCCCTTTCTAACCTTCCACACAGTATAAAGAGTAAAATATGGGACTCTCCAGATCTAATCCTACACATGTCTATAAGTTTGTGCTTCTACAACAAGGCAAATATTTCTTAATATAAATAAGAGAATATTAGGCATAGCTATATCATGCATAGCTATTGTTTACTTTCAAAAACAAGCACACTCAGAGAGTGCAAACCTCCACCAAGCCCAGAAAACTTACAATGTTAAAGAATCCTTGAAAAAATTCCCAGATCCCAAATTTGACCTGGATCATCTCGAAAATCTAAAAGAGTCTTCCTTGTCAAAAGGTCCATTTATACCATGGTATAAATCTCATGAAAAGCCACACATACCTTTGTCAGCACCCCCTGCCAGGCCTGCAGTAATATAACTATATTGTTAAAAGACACCTTTGAAAAAATTCCTTGAATCCTGAATTCCATGAAAAATCATTTCTGGTAAAAATTTCCCTTTCCAATAACTTTTTTTGCATAATCCTGCTAGCAATTAACCAAACAAACTGCAAGTAGAATAAAACTGTCTTGGTGAATGTAATTACACATATTGTAAATGTAAGTAAGCAAGAAAAGAACTGAAAAATTGATAGCATAAAAAGGTAGCTGGGTGTAGCCAAAGGAGAGTGTGGTACAAAAGGAGGTGGGTGTGGTTAAAGGTGAATGTGTGGCCAAGAATGCTATAAATACCACTGTACTCACTCACTCACTCACTCATTTGCAGAACCATCTAATCCTAATACGGTTTCAGGGAGGCTGGTGCCTATCTCAGCCAACACTGGGCTAAGGCATGGTACACCCTGAACAGCTAGCCAGATGACAGCATAGCAACACATACTCACTCTCTCTCTCTCTCTCTCTCTCTCTCACACACACACACACATCTATTCACACTCACACCTAGGGTCTATTTGGAACAGCCATTGTGCATGCCTTTGGACTGTGGGAGGAAACCGGAGCACACAGAGGAAACCCAAGCAAACACGAGGAGAACATGCAAAATCCTCATGGAAAGGCCTGAGCCTGGGGATTGAACCCAGGACCTTCTTGCTTTGAGGTGGATGTGCTAACCAATACACCACTGTGCCACTTCGGTGTCCCTATTAACACCTTAATGAAATCTCTTCAGGTTGAATTATTGCGATATACTATACTTGCCCAAAATATTTATATGGAGAATACTCCCTTTCTCTAAGAACCCTGAACCTGGATTAGAGAATGGATATGGAAAAACACATAGCAAATCACAGGTCTGCCAAGGCATGGATCTCATATATCATTTGATTACAAAGCAGGCAGTGGAAATATAAATAGCAGTGACACAGTAGTAGGATGATTTAGTTTCCGGTGAGAGGAGAGCGAGACTGATGGCTTCAATTTAATCTGCATTGGCCAGAGGTTTGCAACATGACAAATTGTCAGTCACCTTCTGCTACTGTGGGCATGGCATAGATGAGAGTTTCCTGCTGCCCATTTACTCTTTGTGGAAGTAATTCGTTGCTTTAAACCCAAACTAATGTCACCAAGCTGGATGTTCTCAGTGTGTTGGCTGTGCAATCACACAGAAGTAGAGTGCTCGAGGACACAGTGCAAGGACACGAGAGTGCCTATAATATCATTATGTGGATTCTTGTTCTTACAGAGGCTCATGGGGGATCCGAATTATTGCTTTGGGTTTTCCTTTCTCCCATAATCCTATTGTCTGAAACAGCAGTAAGACGGAAACAGATAGACAGGTGGAGATTATTTGGTGACTGCAGTCAGTCCAGATGTACTAGTGCTGATCAATAGACTGTGTATTAAAAAATTGTCTACAATGTTAAATACTCACACCCTGGAATGCAAATTTGCCCCAGTTTATTTGTTTGACTCAGCAGAAGAGAATAACACACCTTCTGCATTCTGCAGTAACATGCTGTACTTGTTTCCCAGGCAACAGAGTAATTCTGGTATCAAGACTTTTGTTGCTGTCTGTATGATGCTATTACTGTATAATCATATTGCTGTTTTGATATGAGACTAGACTTTTTATTACATATACACTATCTCTAAATTATACTGTAAAATAAACAATTAAATAAATAATTTGAAGTCTGGGCGGCACGGTGGCGCAGTGGTTAGCACGTCCGCCTCACAGCAAGAAGGTCCTGGGTTCGATTCCCAGCTCGG
>JAOUQZ010000039.1:5532486-5544590 GCA_028564935.1 Neosilurus hyrtlii
CTGAGATGGGCGCCAGCCTCCCCGCGACCCTAAGTAGGAATAAGCGGTTCAGAAGATGAATGAATGAATGAATTTGAGGTCTGGTGGTAGGGTGCTGGCTTATGGATCTGAATGTCGGGGGTTCAAGCCTCACTATCACCATGTTGTCACTGCTATCCCCCCAGTGCAGCTAATAGGGTTATCAAAGGCCAGCCATGTCTCTCACTATCTGATGGTTTCTGCCCTGCAATGGCCTGGTGAGCTGTCCAGGGTGTACTCAGCCCTCTCCCATAGTCGGCTGAGATGGACGCCAGCCTCCCCGCAACCCTAATTAGGGGAAGGTCCCGGGTTCGATTTCCAGGCTTGGAGATAAACAGTTATTTTTAATTTTCAGAGTTCTCCCCATGCTAGCGTGGGTTTCCTCCAGGTACTCTGGTTTCTTCAAACAGTCCAAAAACATGCACAGAAGGCTAATTGGCAGTTCCAAATTGCCCCTTGGTGTGTGAGTAAGTATAAATGGTTGTGTGTTTGTGTGTGTGTGTGTGTGTGTGTGTGTTTGTGTGCGTGTGTTGGCCCTGTGACTGCCTGCTGAGCTGTTCAGGGTTCACACACTCTAGCTGGGATTTCTTTAGCGGTCTGGAGGTTAAGAAAGGAAATATCAATCACTACTATCCTATGACTCCTCTAATTCTTATCAGCGGCACAGTTTCCCAGACATCATCAAGTAAGGCAGCAGAGAATGAAAATGATTTCCTTTTCATCGCAGTGAAAAGGCATGTAATGGTATCCGTGCAAGCAAATGGATTCATCTGTGCGTTGCGTTCAAAAAAACGCTGTGCCATTAGCTAGAGTTTTCTTACAATTAGGCAGGTAGCCTCCATTAGAAAACTCGTACTATTCTCACAGCAGAGACATGATGAAGTTAAGTTACTGTTATTGCAATATATAAGGATGTGATGTCCATTAACTTCTGATTACAGCACGATACAAGCTGTTTCGGTTCTACTAACCACACCAATTTTCCCCGCAGTTGCTGTTTAGTTGCTATGTGTTACTGAATGCCATGCTTTTTTGTTCGGTGAGTTTAATATCATGGCACGCTCATGAGAAAAGGTTCAAGTATAATAGTAGTAAACTGATTAAAAAAAACTTTTAAATCTTTAATAAAATAAATTAAATAAATATATAACATTTATATATAACAGTTCATTGTTAAGTGACTGTATTTTTATATTTATTCAATCATTTTCTAAGCCGCTTACTTCTCATTAAGGTTTTTGGGAGGCTAGTGCCCATCTCTACTGACTCTGGGCAGGGGGGGGTACACCTGGGACAGCCCGCCAGGCCATTGCAGGGCCAACACACATACAACTATTCCCACTCACTCTCACACCTAGGACTGTGAGTGGAAACCACAGTACCCGGAGGAAACCCACGCAAGTACTGGGAGAACATGTAAACTCCACAGAGAAACGACCAAACCCGGGAATCAAATTGCTGTGAGACGAATATGCTAACCACTGCGCCACCATGCCACCCTGTATTTTTATATACAACAATTATTTGTATGTATTGCATGGGAAAGGCACAATCTGATTGGCTCTCTATCTTGGGTAATGCACAATATCCACCTCGCAACTCAGAATAATGCTTTTGCAGTATACTTGGCATCACTCATTTTGTGTATGCATGTTGCTATAACTGTGTTAATAACTTTGATTGCAGTGACTGTACACCCATTTCTATTTAAATTTAATTACATTCACACTATATCCATTATCAATCTTCCTTCTCGAATGAGCCAAAATATTATGATCATCTCCCTAATATGTTTCCATTTCCATTAGCTCATATTATGGCATGCTAGCTGAAATATGCACGTGTAGTATTATTTGCTGTACTAGTGTGAGATTAGACCCCTGATTAGCTATCTTGTGTCTCAGAGTTTGCTTTAATGGAATCATATACAACATAGTCACCAAAACAGAAGGCTGGGTGACATTTTTTAAACATTTGCCAAGTTTTAAGTTTCCATTTTCCCCTAATGTTTTCTGATGTACAAATGTGTATGGTGACATAATTGTTTTGTGCATTACAAATTCTCTGGACATCATTATTTACATTTTAAAAAGAAACATAACTAAGGATTACCAAACTGAGAGTTTGAACTGAATTGAATCGAACTGAATGCAGATCCTTATATAAGCATCAATGAGCCATCTGGTATAAAGCCTAAATTATGTTCTTTTTCCTTCCCTTTTCCTGCAAGGCACAAATGGGAAAAGATGACATATACCCAGGAGGCATATTACACTGATGACTGTAAATTTCTTGCAGCAAAATGTACTGAGGATGCACAGTTGCAGAAAGACTTATAAAATATATATATATATATGGACACTTTGGGTCCGTGGGACCGGATGAGCCATTTGTGAAGCCCTTGACATATGCAGAAGTGTAAATGCATCAAAGTAATTGAATCCTGTGTTAATGTGTTTTAAGCCAATAAAACTGTTACATTCAAGCTATTGATCTGTCCATGGAAGGCCTTAATCTTTGCTTATTATATCCCTTAGCAAGCAATGCTTACTCTCAACAGATTACATTGTGTGGTGGAAGAGCTGTTTATAGCAAATATTATTAAAAATAAATTAAATTGTTTACTGAATGCTGGATTTTATCATATGGCTATAGATTTTATTATATGACTTTGACATTTATTTTAAACAAAAAGCCACTTGAAAATGTGAATTACAGTGATTTTATCATGAGTAAGGGTGTTTTAGGCACTCTGTTTCACATTATTTCTCACACCCTTACCTGTGATATAGTCACTTTAACACAAACCCTGGAGTGGCTTACTGCTTTAAAGACAATCATTGAATAATGTGAGTTGAGAGCTTTGCTGTCATCTAGCTATATTTAGCCCGTGTGCAACAATCAGTTGCATGTAAATGTAAATGAATTCCATAGAAATTTTGGACCATATTTGAGCAAGCAAAATAAACTTTTCATTCTCTTTAGTAAAGTGCCTACAGCTGAAATACCTGAAGAACCCCCATGGAGACGTAACTTTTACAATGCATTCAACCAAATAACAATCAAAATAATATTATTATATGGAGAAAGTAAGCACAGAAGGGAGCACTTTAGCAGAAATAATGTATTAGAGGGTTCTACACCAGTCTCTGACATCGATTTGCTGAAAATGTTGACAACTCGTCTTTCAGTTCAAGATGTTTGAGGATTTTATTGTGTATATACTGAACTTTCAATATCATTAAACTAAAGTAAACTAAATTAAAGGTCTTCCTCTGGTTTAACTTCAACTTTCAGATGAATGGCCTTAAAATTAACCCTTTAGAGCAACAGTGGGTTCAGTGAATTTTTGTGAATTTTCAGGAGAGCACTTGAAAGCTTTAAGGCTATGAAAAACATGTGTATGATTCATACTGCAATGCCTTCAGTCTCACTGAATACTTCTCCTACATATTTGCAGTTTGCCAAAAATTATGTTTTTTGAATTAAGACTAAGAAGATTGCAACAAACCCGGGTTGAAATTGTATTTTTCAGTGAAACAGTGGTCTAAGTCTAAATGTCCACGAAATGTAGCAATATTACAAAAAATAAGGAATAATATTCAGTTAAATACTAACAAGACTTTATGACTTTTTTTTCTATTCGTTTCTGCACTTTAACTGAAAATTGACAAAAATGGATTTGGCCCACTGTTGCTCCAAGGGGATTAATTATCCCTGTGTGCTAAACAGTTGGTATGAGGTTTTTCTCCTGAAAAAAATGAGTGCTATGACTTTGGAAGAAAGAGTATTACTTTTTTCCAGCAAAAGTTTTATTATTATTATTATTATTATTATTATTATTATTATTATTATTATTATTATACACCTTTTATACAGATTAAATTCATTTAATCTCTTTCTGACTCTAGACAGATGCACTTTCACACCAACAGTTGGAAGAATTGCCTGGAGATTTTTAGGGTTCTTGGACAATTTGTTTTCACATCAAATGGACTACTCTTAGGCTGAATTGGCTTGGGTATCCAGACCTGGACAAATTGGCAGTCATTTGAAATTTAAGCTTGGAGTAGAGAATTCTCCTTACAGAGGAAAGGATTTGTTTAAAATAAAGTAGAGGTCTTTTTAAATCCTTTGCCAGACTCATAGACTTCCAGACCAATTTTTCTGAAGGCCTTTGATAGTTTTTTTTTTTTGGCATGATGACACCCTCACTTTAAAAGCGAACTGAACACCAGATCCTAAATTTCAGATTAAAATATGACCATATTAACCATATTAAAATATGGTTCCACCTGCAGAATGTTCTAATCAATGATATCTAATCTGTAATACCTGACTCTAATTTTGTGGAACTGAAGGTGTGATAAATGTAAGGGTGTGCTTACATTTCCATGTGATTTATCAAAATTTTGTTTATTTATATTATGACAACGACTACAAACTTTAAATTTGATGTGACTTTTTTGGAGTTAGCCCCACAATAGACTGGTGACTTGTTCAGGATGTACCCCTCCTCCAACCTGAAGTTGACTGATGAATTAATGGCATAGGTAATTGCTCAATAGATGTATTTTTGCTGTATATTTCCACCAGTGCATTAAAGAGGGTGAAATTTTCTTTTATTATTTAAAAAAAATGTTTTTTAATTAAATATAAAATATTATTATGAGGCATGCTGGTAAATGATTGTTGATACGAGAGATTGGAGGATTATGGCCGGACAGTTGTAGCTGACAGGAAGGCTGTAACTTATATACCCAGTCTTTACAGTCACTGTGAGCAAAAAATCATGAGCTTGACGATCTGGTTTGTGTGGGGTCCTTCAGGGTACTCTGGTTTCCTCTCACAACCTAAAGACATGTACATTAGGTTAATTGGCTGTGTAAAATTGCCCCTGTGTGTTTATATGTGTGTAAATGGTTTAGTGTGTGTGTTGGCCCCATGATGGTCTGGCAACCTGCCTTGACCTTGTGTCAGCCTCCCCGTGACCCTCATAGGATTAAGCCATTGCGCAAATGAGTGAGTGAGAGAGAGAGAGAGAGAGAGAGAGTGTGTTTAATGTGCTGAGAGGTAATATTAATGTAGGTACACAATGCATAATTATATGTCTGTAAGTGAAATAATAAGAACTTATAAAATATTTTATATAACAAATAAACATATAAAAATAATAAGATATTGTGTAAATATTCTGTGATGTAAGAATATTTCACTGGACAGTGTGAATAGTGAGTAAAATAATGAATATATTATCATTTATTATATTTTTATATAAGATCATAGGGATTATAATTAATTAATTAATAGATTAATTAACAGTGTGGGGGGAGGGGTAAGAAGAATTCACTTGGTTTTAAACAACTTTTTATTTAATTGAATTAATTTATTTCTTTTTGTGCTTTATTCTTAATTAAACCTGATTGGGGAATTCTCCAGGGTGCTGAAAAAGGAGACAGGGCGGGGAATCGATTGCTCGTGGCCACGCCCCCTGCATCGCAATTGGCCGGCGACGTCGCGGAGCGTCACGTGAGCGACACCGGCACGCTCAGACCGCTGAATTATAGATGAAAGCGCTCGAGCTGAGAAATGTAGATTGGGTCCCGCGCGCGCGCACCCTCGGCTCGCGCAGCGCACGAGCGACGTTCCGTCCGAGTCTGTCGAGCCTGGACCAGCCACAGGGCGCGAGGACATGAATTCTAGAAAGGCTTGTGCTTGAAAAGCTTCATTTAAAACAAGCAAACAAACAAACAAACAAACAAACAAACAAGAACCCACTTAACAACACGGAGGCACGAAAGAGCTGCGATGCTGGGAGCCGTGAAATATGGGACAGCAGTGGTTCTGCTGTTGTTTACTGCATTGCTCCTGTTCACCGGAGCCACCGAGGAGGGGATTCTTACCCAACATCTTTTAGTGCAGTTACACGAGGGAGGGGATGAAGATGCTCACCAACTTGCACTGGAGTATGGCTTCAGGAGTGCCAGACAGGTAAGATACATCCTAATAAAACACACTGGAATAGATTATTATTTATAGTAGAGGCTCAAATACATAGGCGACAATAAAGATTTCATTTAAAACCTGCCGACAAAAGTGTTTCAGGGCATTTCTTCCATTCAAAGCACAAAATTTGCACAAGAGATGTTCAGCTGACCAGCACTTCTGTCTTTCCTCCTTCTCAGGTGAAATGAGGCTTTGTGTTATGGTCTGTTAAAGTTTACCAACCACCAGATAAGAGTGTTATTATAGTACTCTCACCTTATTACTAATAACACTTAAACACATTCACACACAAAAAAAAAACATACGTACATTTAATCCTTACTAGGGTCACCGCAGCCTATCTCAGCCGAGTCTAGGCGAAGGTTCAGTACATTGCAGGACCAACACACACACATACACACAACCATTCAGACTCACCTTCACACCTATCAAATGGCTTTAAAAATAACCAGCATTCATTTATTTTCTGAACCGTCTAATACTTACTAGGGTCACCGGAAGGCTGGAGCCTATCTCAGCCGAAACTGGTTGAAGGTGGAGCACATCGTAAGGCCAACATGCACACAACCATTCAGACTCACCTTCATGCCTATCAAATGGCTTTAACAAGAATGAGAATTCAGTCATTTGCTGAACTGCTTAATCCTTACTAGGGTCACCAGAGCCTATCTCAGCCGACACAGGGCAAAAGTTGAGTACATCGCAGGACCAACACACACAGAAATTTATGCCTATCACATGGCTTTAAAAAGAACCAGCATTCATTCATTCATTTGCTGAACCGCTTAATCCTTACTAGGGTCACCGGAGCCTATCTCAGCCGACACAGGTCGAAGGTTCAGTACATCACAGGACCAACACACATACAACAATTCACACCTATCAAATGGCTTTAAAAAAAGAACCAGCATTCATTTATTTGCTGAACCACCTAATCCTTACTAGGGTCACTGGGAGGCTGGAGCCTATCTCAGCCAACACTGGGTGAAGGTGGAACACATTGTAGGGCCAACACACACACACAACCATTCAGACTCACCTTCACACCTATCAAATGGCTTTAAAAAGAACCAGCATTCATTCATTTGCTGAACCGCTTAATCCTTACTAGGGTCACTGGGAATCTGGAGCCTATCTCAGCCGAATCTGGCCGAAGGCGGGGTACATTGCAGAACCAAGAAGCGACCATTCACACATATATTCACACCTCTCAAATGGCTTTAAAAAAACCCGAGCATTTGTTCATTTGATTTACTATACCGTTTAATCCTAGGGTCTCTGGGAGGCTGGAGCCCACACTGGGCGAAGGTGGGGTACACACTGAATAGCTTGCCAGCCTATCACGGGGCAAGACACTCACAACAGTTCACACTCAGGGGCAGTTCGGAACAGCCAGTTAGCCTGATGTGCATGTTTTTGGCCTGTGGGTGGAAACCGGAGCACCCTCAGGTAACCCACGCAAGCATGGGGAGAGCATGCATACTCCACATAGAAACAGCCTTTCCAAGCCCAGGACTTGAACCTAGGACCTTCCCGCTGTGATGCAGACTTGCTAATCAGTACGCCTTTCCGCTGCCCACAAAAAACAACAGCAAAGAAGAAATGCACTTAGAGAGTGCAGACCTCCACCAGATGACATGGTGACCTGTTCAGCAATTATTTTTGAGCTATGTATTTTTTGCACAGTGCATTCTGGGTGATTGCTACCTTCTTGCCATATCGCGCAATATTAGGAAGCCGTCCTGGCTCAAAATTTGATATGTTCCTTGTTGGCTCAAGACCCACATTTACTTAAAATTTTGTGGAAATCTGTCCATTAGTTTTCTAGTTATCGTGGTAAAAGACACACACAGACAGACTCACATGGCCAACCTCATAGCCTCCTCCTTTGGTGGAGGTAAAGAATATACAATAAAACAAAACAAAAAAAACCCTTTAATCAAAAAACAAGTTCAGTACTAAAAGTATGCATGCTGAAAGTATTCATATCAGTCACACATTTTCCTTACATACGTTTCACACTACACCACTACAGTGATTAGTGTATGCATATGTGTGTGTATCTTCATGTACTTCATGTACATTTATAGCAGTGAAAAATTTAGCATTTAATCTTTATGGACCCTGTAAATTCGGCCTCACTGTAATCTCCAGCCACACTGACAATATAGCATGACGTTAAACTACATCATGACATGATGTTCAGTGAGCTGCATGGTGGCAGATCGCTTAGTACTTTTGCCTCACAGAAAGAAGGCCCTGAGTTTGAGCCCTGTGCCTGCCAAGGACGTTTCTGTGTGAAGTTTGCATGCTCTTGCTGTGCTTGTGTAGGTTTCCTCTGGGTACCCAGGTTTCCTCCCAAAGTCCAATTTGGGTAATTGGGTGTTCACGATTTCCCCACACACTGTGAATGATTTTGTGATTGTGTTGGCCTGTGATGGTCTGGCGAGCTGTTCAGGGCGTACCCTGCCTTCGTGTACTCCAGCCTCCCTGCAGCCCTAGTAGGATAAAGCAGTTAAGAAAGTACCCATTGTTGGATTGTTCTGTATTATCGGTATATTATACAGTTTGTAACCAGTGTTTGGTCTCTTTCTAATTATTGTAATTATAATAAAAATTCTGCGGTGGCATAGTGGTTAGCTCGTCTGCCTCGAAGCAGACGGTTACTGGTTTGGAATCCTGGGGTTAGGGAATTTCTGCGTGGAGTTTATGTGTTCTCCCCGTGCTTGCATGGGTTTCCTCCTTGTTCTCTGTTTTCCGACCCACAGTCCAAAAACATGCACATCCGGCCAATTGGCTGTTAGTGGATGTTAGTATGTAGGTTGTGTATGTTGCCCTGTGATGGACTGATGAGCTGTTCAGGGTGTGACCTGCCCTCGCCCAGTGTTGGCTGAGATATGCTCCAGCTTCCTCACGACCCCCGAGCAAATGAATGAGAAATGATGGGAGAAAAAAATTACAGTCCTTTTACACCACATTAAAAAAAATCCATTCCACAGTCATCCCTTTCTGAAGTGTACTCACCTCTTGTATCGTACCGCTTATTTATTCAGTCCTCATAAAGCGAATTTATTAATGGATGAACAAAATTCTTAATGTTATGAAAAATTTGAACAAATGTCAAAACATGAGACGAGTGTGTGTGTGTGTGTGTGTGTGTGTGTGTGTGTGTGTGTGTGTGTGTGTGTGTGTGTGTGTGCAGTGAACTGTTACCACATCTAATGATGTGGAAAGCACGACTTGTCTGGTCAGGCATTCAGAATTTCCTCAGATTGTAGGTTGCTCGAGAAGACCTTCCAAAAGCTCCACATCCTGTATCACAGAAATAATGCAGCCATCCAACTTTGTAATTGTGCACTTAGGCACTTAGTACTTTATTTCCCCTCCATGCACATTTTAATCAGTAACCTGGACATCTTGAGATGATATTATGCTTAGCACTCATATATCTCATATGTAGTTCTTGTATCAGTCATGGGCCTTGTTTGCTTTTTACCTGGTGGTCAGGAATAAAAAACAGGTGTAGTTTTTCTTCTTTTTAATAACACATTATTATACATAGTCAAGAAGCTTTAATGAGAGTGCATGTGAGTACATAATAAGGTCTTGTACCATGCCTAATCCAGTGACCTTAAATAAATATAAAATGCATTAAATATTATGAACATACTATGATAATACCTTCACTGGATGCTCATATATAAAATACACATTCAATATTTTCATCCAGCATTCATACAACTGTTTGTCTTTTCTTCAAGCTTCCCTTTGGCCAGAGACTTTTTCATTTCTATCCCCGGGACCCTCCTAAAACGAAGCGGAAACGCAGCCTCCATCGCCACCAGGATCTGGATAAGGACCGACGGGTAAGTCTACACAGTCACAGTGTTTAGTTCCCATAGAAACCGGCCCAGTTACCATCCCTGGAAAACAATAGTTAATAGACGAGGGTGATGCAGCCTAAAAATTAGATCAGAATGTTTTCAAAGGTCTTAATAATAATATTTATCACAGCACACTGTACATAATAGTATTAAAGAGGTTATGAGAACATTCTATCTTGTTAAACAGTATTTTTTGTTTATTTGTTTATTTGTAAATCAGTATATATGAATGTTTGTGCTGTTTATCAGTACTTATCATCAGGGCCAACCCCAAACCGAATGTCATAATGGAGGATTTTAATGTCATTAAAATTGATTGATGCGAAAAGTGAACACTCATACATTTTTTTTTATGTTCGGATGGAGTATAATAATAAAAAAGGTTTGTGCTGCTTAACTTAAAGTAATATTTTGCTTACTGTAAAAGGAATGCATGTAGTCAGTACTAACTGCAACTGTGAAATTTGAAATAATAAATCATTTGACCCAACCCTTTCTACAATAAAAACTTCAGAGGGTATAGCGTAAGGAACCTTCCCTACTCAGCATGGATAGCAACTGTGCATTATATAGGTACTGGTATTAAATACCTACCTGCTCGGCTTATGATATGTTCTTGGCTGGAATTTGGAAAATAGTTTCATTTGAAAGGCCACATATGGTTTCCTATTAGTGTTTCACAGTAACAGTTTTGTTAATCGGCACTTATTTCAAAGTTATAAGTGCCCAAAATCCTGTGACCTTGAATTTGACATTTCAAGGTCACACAAATTCAGAAATATTTGTCTCATTTGAAAGTCCATAGATAGTTTACTCTTAGTGTTCCAGTAACAGCATGTCCGTAGGCACTCGTTTTAAAGTATACATACACTCTCTATCTCCAAAGATGTATGTCCTTGTTTTGACCTTCAACTTTGACCTTGATATGCAAAAATCGAATCGTCTCTGGGACTCTTATTAGTGAAAATCCATGGGTGTGGCCTGGAGTTTGTTCACAGACAAACAGATAAACAAACAAACGCCAGTGATTACAGTACCTCCACCAGAACTCTATTTTGTGGTGGAGGTAATGAACAAAACATGTCAGTAGCTCATTGCTACTTGTTGTAGGAAACATAGAACTTGGCAGCACATTGTGCCTGTTAATAAAGGCATAATTAGCAAATCAGTTAAATTGCATGATAAACAGTATACTACTCCCAAACTAAGTATTAAAACACGCAGCAGTCCTCAAATGTCTCTTCAGAGAAAATGCATTACGTATTGCACAGACATGGGTGGCCAAAAATAAAAGCGGATGTTTCTGCCATATAAGGCAGACATCACGAGACATACAGTTAACTGTGATGACAGACAGGATCTTATTGCATACTTAAACTCGTTTTTCTGAAATAATTCTTATTTACTTTCCCCTTTTCCTCTGACACCACAGGAATCATGAATTCTGCTGCTTCCGCCTCAACAGTATAGTAATTTATGAGTGTAGATTTATGCAAATTGCTGTGTTCGATGCACACATGGCCTTTAGGATAGACAGAGGCTCGTCATCATACACATGTGAAAAAGAATGAATGTAGTGTTTATGCAGCTATTCGATGAGCATTCCGGTAGCAGCGATGCATTTATCAGCAAATTTATACACAAGACGTGATATACTTGAAAGGGCACGATTCCCAAACACATTGCCAAGCTATTTTTTTTTTTGTACATCTCTAGCATGTTGTAGCTGATAATCCCTTAGGATCTAAGTGGAGGATAAAAATTTGTACATTGCTAAGTCTATGAGAATTTGTATGAGCATTATTTTAAAATACTGTATGCTTACATTTTAATAATTGTTCACTTTTAGGACTGGGTGATATGGCCTAAAATCATATTGTAATATTTTCAAATATTATATATATATATATATATATATATATATATATATATATATATATATATATTTTGAAATGTATGCATTATGTTAATATATATATTATTCATTCATTCATTTTCTGAACCTAATTAGGGTCGCAGGGAGGCTGGCACCCATCTCAGCCACCTCTGGGCGAGGGCGTGGTACACCCTGGACAGCTCGCCAGGCCATCGCAGGGCCAACAATCACACAACCATTCATACTCGCACTCACACCTAGGGGTGATTTGGAACAGCCAATTAGCCTACTGTGCATGTTTTTGGACTGTGGGAGGAAAC
>JAOUQZ010000039.1:5544690-5560786 GCA_028564935.1 Neosilurus hyrtlii
CCGAGCTGGGAATCGAACCCAGGACCTTCTTGCTGTGAGGCGGACGTGCTAACCACTATGCCACCGTGCCGCCTATATATATTATTCTTTATATTATTTATATATAAATATGCTATGAAAATAATGTTCATTTATAAAAGGAACATGACAGCACATGCAGATTAATAATAGTGTACAGATGCCGGAGAGCCAAGGGGCGCTCACATGCCCTTGTACACATCTGCAGCCTGTCCCGGCTGCACCTCTTCCATCTCAGGCTGCTCATTTATGGCACTCGGTCATGTGTACTAATATCAGCTATGGTTTGGTTTGCTGCTTCGTATATCATTCTACATTATAACGACTTTTCACTTATGGACTCATGGGGTAAAAACATTGGAGCTCCCTGTTCATTTCTTTAAGAAAGCTGATTTTTGTGCTAAATTGCCATACTCACGATATTTAATCGATATTGATTGACAGTATGAAAGGTCATGTCACGATACAATAATTAATATATCGCCCACCCCTATGTGTTTTACATGTCTTCTTTTTTCTCTGATCCTCAGCTTGTACTTGGGTCAGGTTGTTGTCTAAGACTGTACACTGCTGTGGGTGCCACTGATTGTTGGATTTCATTTACTTAGCATCTGTTTGATCCATGATTTTTTTGCAACGTTTGTTGACTCTCCGCTGAGCAGGCTGATTTTACCAGAGTATTTTGTGTGGTAGCTCGCTGTCATTCATTCTCGCCATTGTAGTCACTGTTTCTGAATTTGCTTCTTAGTTGTCGGCTGATGTCCACCTTGACGTAGAATGTCCTCATTTCAGAGGTGGTCACAAAGCGAGACTTGTAGAATTTGGCATTTAGCTATGTCTGTTTTGAGCAGCGTCCAAGTTTCTGATCCATTGGGGAGGATTGGCAGACCAAGGTACAATAGAGGCTAGTCTTGTTGGAGATGTTGGTGGAGGTCTTACATCAGATTTACATCTGATTTGCACAGTAGGCTTCCCAAAGAAATATTAATTAGCAGATGTAGACCTGCACCTTCAAGCAATCAAGGGTCAGATTTTGGTGAGCCAGTGTCCAATGTAGCCTCAGATTTCTACTCTTGGCTGAGGAAATTGAAACATGATGCTGTCTTCTTCTGAACTAGTCAAACTGTCTCAGTGTTCAGAGTCTCGTTGTGGTCTTTTGGTCACTGTGGTAACAAAAAGTGTTTATTTTAGTTACTTTATCTTTCCTGTGTTGTCTAACCAGACTGGTCATTCTCATTTGACCTCTCTGATCACCTCTCACTGGAGGTTTTTTTCACACCAAACACTACACAGATCCCCAGAGACTTTGTGAAATACTCAAACCAAACCTGTCTGGCTCCATTAACCATGTCAAAATCCTTGAGATTGCATTTGATGAGAATATTCTGTTCTGATGAGAATATTAACTGAAGCTCTTGACCTGTCTGTGAATGACGTTACGCATTATGCTGCCACATGATTATTTGATTGGATAATTGCATGAATGAGCAGGGGCACATTTATTGCCTATAATGTGGCCAGTGATTAATTTATTCTGTACAAAACATTGTGAATAAAGAAATAAAGTACAAGTATCGAAATGGACAGTATTTTGCACTTTTGAGTATTTCAAGTGAACTTAACAAGGCTTTTAACAGCTGTTTTAACTCTAAAACGATCATTAGGGTAAGCTTCTCAACAATTACTGTGTCAGGCATCAATGAATGTTAAGCGAAGCACTGTTCAAAATGGCACTGGTTAGCCTTTCAACAATCAATACAAGGTCATAGAGGAGCTTTTTGAAGTCTTAAACTGTAGTCAGGCGTTTGCTATAGAGTGCCTCATATTGATTATGAACTCCTGTTTTCTTACACAGGCTCAGTTCCTGCTCACTGTCCAAGCTGTTGACTGTTTACTAGGATACAATCCCAGTGTTTGCTATGCCCTCCATCCTCTTTATCTGTTCCATTTCTGTCCTTCTAGGCAGCTGAGTAACTACCTCATTATTGGCTACACACAACCTTTTACCTACCACAGCTCAGAGTATGCACTTATGTGTAGAAATAACAATTTGCAGTATAATTTATACTACAGTCTATTGATATGATGTCTCGGTTGTTTGATATGACGAAGGATTGATTTCAAACACTGGTTGAGGAGGTCTTGCGTACAATTTTGAAGAGCGGAGGTGACTGCCAGAGATCACACAGGCTGTTGTCAATAATGTCCTATAGCTCACACCACAGGCGCCGAAGTGCTGGGCCTGATAAGAGAGGGAAACCCATAGATCATTGTTGATGATTAAACAGCATGTGGTCTCTGTGTTGTGATGATACATAGCTTACCCAACCTACTGGGTTTTGTTTAGGTAGGCTTTGATTTTGATTATGTTCTTTTTTTATTCACTCTTGGTTTGAATGCAGTGTGCATTCTTTAATATGCTATTTTTGCTTAGGTATGATAACTTACTCAGCAGCTGCATACAAACTATCTGTTGATGTTTTTAGAATGGGTACTGCACTATAATAATATCTTGGGAAACTTCTAAACTGAACCTTTTCTTGTTTTAGATATGCAGCTCAGGCAACAAAGATGTCTATTATATTAACTCACTACACAGTGACTTTATTTATACTGCAAACACAGAAACAAGTAGACAGTTCACTCTGTTAATTGTCATAGCTTAAACTGGCACTTTTCAGATGCCTTTTATTTCTTATTCTGAGGCTTTATAATGCACCAAGCAATACACTATACACACAGACACACAGCTGCTTTCAGGTCTCACTCTATCAATAAACACACTAAAGGAACACCATAAATAGGTACTAGTAATCACATTCAGGTGAAACTCACCAGTGTTACCTGATAGTTTTGCCCAACTCCTTTTCTGCATGCAGAGAGCACTCTATCACACCTTTGCTGTCACATAAGGAAATATATTCTGTGCTAGTAATCCATGTATGGCATTATGTGTAGAAATTTCAACACTATTTACTATTATTATAAGCCATGCTTACATCATTCCCTGGTTGGTGTTGGTCGTATGATAGGGAAGGCAATACTTGATGGGTGGAAATTGGATACAATTAAAATTAGGGAGAAAAATGGTGAAAAGAAAAAAAAAAGCCTGGAGAAATGATGGTGCTGAGAAAGGAACAGGAAATTTACACAAGATTTAATGGTTTTAGGACAAAAGGGTTTGCTTAATACTGGTTTATAGTGTTTGGTGTTTTCTTTGTTCACTTACTCCTGTACACTAAAAAGAGAGAAATGCCAGTGTAGTGGTTAGCACTCTTGCTTCACATCAAGAAGGTTTTGGGTTTACGCACTGTGGTCAGCAAAGGCGTTTCTGTGTGAAATTTGCTTGCATGGGTTCCCTCCAAAAGCCCTGATTTCCTCTCACTGTCCAAAGACATGCACATTAGGCTTATTGCATATTCTTTAATTAAATGCCCCTAGGTGCACATGTCAATATGAATGGTTTGTGTGTTAAGGCGATGGTCTGGTGAGCTGTAAATAGCTTTTGACTGGAGTCGGCTGGGGTTTGCTACAGCCTCCCCACAACTCTAATAAAAGATCAAGCGGTTCGGAAACTGAAATGAAATGAAAATGATAAAAGATATTAATAGAGAAGAAGTTGTTAATATTCTGCAGTAATAACTATAGTTCCTGTACCAGCATTTAACACATGTGCCTTACACCAAATTTTCAATTCTTATTGGTCATAAGGTGTTGGTTGAATAAACCAGGAACTACCTTGTCCCATGGACATTCCAGTTGCACAACATTATGTTAACAGTAAATGTTAAAGTGATCCTGAATTAGAATAAGATCAGGCTTCCCTGTTTTAAATTACAG
Organism: Neosilurus hyrtlii; assembly: GCA_028564935.1. Lineage (NCBI taxonomy): Eukaryota > Metazoa > Chordata > Actinopteri > Siluriformes > Plotosidae > Neosilurus > Neosilurus hyrtlii. The sequence continues at coordinate 5,548,549 of JAOUQZ010000039.1, forward strand.
TGAACCATTTTACGGTCGTTTTCAGGGACTCCACACTGACATTTAACTACATGGGATGCATTTTTTTAAAAAATGTGTATGCTGCGTGCTGAGTTAGAAAAGAGGGCACTGCTGGGAATTCTTACTTCTAATTGAGCAGAAATAGTCTGTTTCAATACTGTAGACCTCTCAGTCTCCTTTTATTTCATCTCCATTAAACCAGTTCTCTTGAAGCTCTGACAAGAATTTAATTAAAACAGTATTTAGCAAGCTACCTGCTACTCCTATCGAGTCAGATATCGTTTCTGCCACACGACAGCTGGTGATATGCACTGATCTGCATATCTGACTGCGATTTACAGAGGGGGAACTAATGAAATCTTTTGGGAATTACATGTCAAAATAAAAAAAATATGATAGTACTAAAGCCCCCACCACTATTATTTTAGTATATTAAAATTCAACAGTACGTTTTACACGGCTCCTTTAGACAGTTTAATTAACAGGCTACATATAAATCCATGACAGACAGGGGTTAGAGTTTTATACCCTGAATTCAGTCAAAAATGATTACATTTAGCCTTCATAGTAGACACATTTTTATATGAAAAAAAAAGGTTTGCATATCTTTTTGGTACGTATTTCAAAAAGTGAGATCAGTACAATTTGGATTATTTTATTCCAAATTTCTCTTCGCATCATATGTGTAAGACATGAATTTGTTAATTTCTTAGCTTTCACTAGTATTTATTTATTAGTATTAGCATTTATTTATTTATATGCATAAATACCAGGGCAGTGCTGACTCAGGGATTGGAAGGTCAGGGGATCAAGCCCAAGTTTAACCAAGCTGCCACTGTTGGGCTTTTGAGCAAGGTCCTTGACCCTCAACTGCTCAGCTGTATAAATGAGATTAAAATGTAAGTTTGCTCTGGTTAAGTGTGTCTGACATATGTATTCCATGAATGAAATAAATGTAAAAAATTGGTGTACAGCTACCACTGAGGTACATATAGAACTGTAGGCATTCTGAAACAATATGAGTGTGTACATATTGGTACTTTCCAGTAACTGTCAAACTGTGCCTAGCAATGGTAATCGTGAACACTTTAAGATCACTGAGCTCTAAATAGAACTGGACCGTTGATTCGCTAATTAAACCACCAGCAATATTGAAGCCACGTGCCCACCATATTTGTCCTCCCTACTCATGTACATATTTTGTAAACAAAAACGTGCTAGGTATGTAAGGTAAGTCTTTATTTGTCAGTATTACATGAGTAAAGAGACATTAGGCATGCACATGAAACTTCTATAGTCCCCTTTGCCTCGAACACAAATAATGAATAAATATCTCTATTCAAATAGATTATATTCTGTATGTCACAAATGAGCAAGTAGTGATTGTTTAATGTTTAATTTCAGACACATAAAAAAACACCAGAAACCCAAAATCATCAGAATTTTACTATTGCAGCTGAATGAAAATTGGGAGGACCAATATGGGGGCTGATGACTTCAACTTATTGGACTAATGAGCCCTCCAGTTCAATACAGAGCTCAGTGGCAGATACAGCTCAAGATCTTTAGTCAATGCTTTAAAAAAAGGTTACCATCCTATCAGCTGAGAACAGGAACTTGAGGCGACATTTGGCACAGATTCACCAAAATTAGGCAGCGTTCACTGTAGCCTCAAATCAGTGTTTTGCAGTCAAATACTGCATATGAATGCAATAGGACTGCAGTCATATGCCTTCCAACTTTTAATAGGGAAACTTTAATATGGAAGGTAGCAAGTGCTTTAGATAAGTTATTTCCCTCGTGAGTTAGCTTCCCAGGACTTACATTTTTATTCATCAAGGTTGGGGATAAAGATATTCTGTTTCTTTTACAGATTTCTGTTTAATTACAGACTTTCTCATTTTCTCTGTATTTTCAGATTTATTAAATGGAATACCTTTTATTTAACCTAATTTGTGCATAGCAGTTGTAAGGATTTGTTAATTCTGTTGCTGTATATAATATATAACATTGTATATATTGATAGCTGGGTATCAAAGAGCATTCAAAGCCTTTCTTCAATTAGTCCTGGTCCTTCCTTTAATCTGTGTAATGTCTGTTTGATGAAAACAAGAGAACATGCAAATCCAAGAGCATAATACAGGCAGTCTTTGTTCCAAAGCCTTATCACACCACACGCTGTCTGCTGAATGTGCATCTGGTCTCTGTGGGTTTTAGCTTCTGTTGTGATATGGAGTACAGCTTAAGAGATAGATTTAATACAGTGAAAAATATGTAATTTCTGTCCAAATGGAACTCTAAAGAAATATTTTTTTTACATGAAAATGAGATTCAGGGTAATTGAGTTCAGCATGTAATAGGGTCGATGCTTTATTTTTGATGTCTCAGGTAAAAAAAGTGATTGTCCAGGAGGGATTCGGACGTCAGAAGAGAGGCTATCGAGACATCAGGGACTTTGACATCGGCTTGAATGATCCACTTTTTACCAAGCAATGGTACCTTGTAAGTAATTACATTTACGCTCATTATTTATCTTCCTGACCTTCAGCCCTATAACTGTTCAGAGCAATTTATTCAGAATGGCTAATCCTCTAATTTAAGTATATATATTTTTATTCATTGCCAATCATTTTCACAAGTAATTCTCGAGCCACATCTTCAACACGCCTTCTCTATTCCTCCATGATTTTGTCCTGCTTTGTAACTATATGCGCTTCATGAAAACAGAATGTCACCTTTATTGAGCTTGTCAGTTTTAAATGTTTCCCCAGCACCAGTCTATTATCAGTGACCTTTAGTTTGCTCTGTAACGTTGTGCTTGTGACTAATTTCACACATATCTGGAGCATTCAGCTCATGCAAATGGGTCCATATTGTGCTGTTGATTAGATAAATACAGGGCAAGCAGACGGCACTCCCGGGCTGGACCTCAATGTGGCTGAGGCCTGGAAAATGGGCTACACAGGAAAAGGAGTGACCATTGCCATCATGGATGATGGTATATAAACTTTAACTGCCTTTTAATAATTTAAGTTCCATCTTTTTTTTTCCATGAAAATACTTTTGAATTATCTAATTTTTTATATGTTAATTTATTCCACTGATAAAGCATCTTTTACTATTTTAATAGGAATTGACTATTTACATCCAGACCTTGCTTCCAATTATGTAAGTACACGTTATCCTGTTTAATATACTTCAAGGATGTAACTGTATACTGAATATTATTTCTAAACTGGTAATAGAAATCTCAAAAGGATGTACACTATTAGTTTTTAAAAATGTGTTCATTGAAAGATGTCCTTTGGAAATCTAATGTAAAGTAAAGAAAAATTGACAATATGCAAAGTTCCAGTGCCTTCCTGTGTTCAAACAAAACAAATTGCGTGGATGAGAGAAGAGGGGACAAGGAGTGAAGAGTAAAAAAAAGTAATAATAATAATAATTAGATAAGATGATATGCATTGGGACTAGGATCCCATGGGAGGTAGCAGGTTTTTTACTTTCATGCAGGCATGAGCAGGCAGTCATATATGAAGCTCTTGGGACAAAGAAAAAACATTTTCCCTATAGATAGCATTCACTCATCCTTAGTGGGATGTGGTAGTTTAAATTAGGCTATTTAAACTACAGCCTGCATTCATAATGAACTAGACTGGTATAGCGGTTGAGGAACAATCAAGACCGGAATGGTCCTACCATGCTTCTGTGCACGCCATGGGTGTTTTCCCCAGTTATCCATGTATTAACAGGGGCATTATGGCAGTGATCTAACAGTATTTAATAAAAATAAAATGCAACAATTATTACATAACTCACTAAATCCTTCTGCTTTAAACCACACGCTATATAGTCAGTGTTATTACATTACACCCATAGTGTAGTTTGTCTCTGACCTAAATCCTGACCACAAGTGTGCAAGGACTTCCATCAAACTTGGTGGGGGCACTGTCCTACCGGAGTCCCAAAAAAGATTTGAATTTGGAATGTCTGGGTAAAAGGTAAAGGTCAGAACAAAGCACCAAATTTTTGTAGAAAGACATTTCCCATGTTAAAATTGAACTTGCTTCTATATGAGAAACAAGGTTGCAAAGACCAATAGAATAAAAAATTCTAAACAAGTGCTGATAAACATGCCATTACTATGGAACACTAGTCATATATGGACTTTTAATGAGAAGGTTTTCTTTGACCTTGGGTAACCTTAAAAGGAGAAACACCAGACATCTTGTAAATCCTTTAACTGAGATAATTTAAACCAGTGCCCATATATATACATTATCCTACATTATCCATGCTGATTGGCGGAGGTTTTTTGCACTCTACAAGTGCCCCTCTAGTTTTGCTTTGTCCTATGGATAGACAGTTGCCTAATATTTGACAGCTATTCTGGATAGCACAAAGGCAGTGATGCTGTTTCCTCCCCCTGTTTAATCAACTACTGATGTGTTTTAGTGCTGTTTAGAATAAAAAGAGCATAGATGCTTTAGCATTACCTTCAATTATAATCAATTATAGTATGATACTCTTATTCTAGGTTGTTAATTTGTTTTAATACAAAAACCTAGAATCCAATTGGCAGTAAATGTCATGTATTTCAATTTTTAGTGGATGTTATGCATGCTATTCCTGAGCGTCTATGAAACACAACACAATCTTTTTACTCCAAACATTATTTTAGAGTAACTTTAATCCTTTCTCCAGGAAAGCCTTTTCCTTGTCATAACCAGCTTTAATTGAAAATGTCAGTGATTCATTAATATTCATAAGCAGACCTCTAATGGTCATAAATATTCATTAATTGAGACATGGCCAGTACAAATCGAATGGCATGCAGGAAGAAGAGGAGCAAGCTACTTAATGGATTGATAGAAGGGTTTATTAACAAAAGCCTACATAATTGTGGGACTCAGGAGCCAGCGAGATAGGACAGCAAATAGCATTCTCAATGACGGGGAAAGCATTTTGCATGATGACTTTTTGAAATATGTGATTTGTAATCTGTCTCTGAGAAGAGAAAACATAATATTATTAAAGCTGTACCGAGGGAATTCACTTCATTACTACTAGTGAATAATGTTTGCAAACTACAAAGCTAAACTTGAGTCGTGTTCATCTGAATTGTACACTGAGATTCAAACCTGTCTTGAGTGTGATCTAGACAGTTGCAACTCTTTTACAGTACCACAAACACCAAAATGTAGGTACGCAAATAGACGCTTATGTTAAGCCTTAAGAAATAGTCAGTATGCGTACTAAAGAAATTTGGCTTTTGCATGTAATCCTACCTAGAACTAATGAAGGGTTTTTCTTTTCTGTAGTGAGATGGGATCAGACTGCACCTAAGCAATTAAACATTCTGCCATTCTCCCATCACAAATCTCAGTCAGTAGAGATTTCTGAGCTGACTGTCACAGATGGAATAAATATCTGTCTATTCTTTATGCATCTTTCTCCTACTCCAGTGAATACACACTCTCAAAGCAAGCAAACAAATTTAACAGGTACATGTGCTATGTTCAGCTTATGCGAGGTCCTGATTCAGGATTGTGAGTGTAGTTGGTGGGCTGCGAGTCTCACCATGTCTTTGAACATGGAGCCTTAACCCAAAAATAACCTTTGCTTATCTGTTACCGCTGGGTGATGCCAGCACACACTCCGCTGGGCCAATGTCTCCTGCCGAGCCAAGCTGAAACAGTCATTTGCTGCCTCCTCCTCCCTCTCTTACTCTCTCCTTTCCTCTTCTCTGCTCTTTCTTCCCTCCCCTCCTCACTGCTACTGTTTTATTTAGCACCAGTTCCACCCAGAGATCCAGCTCCCTGTTCCCTCTGAACTATCAGAACACATGCAGGCATCTTTGCTGCAGCTTACACAATATACCAGCTCTACTGTGCCTGAGGACCAAGACACACTGCTTTATTAGTCTATTTTTGGTGAAGGAAGATCATTTGCAGCCTATAACAAAGTAAATCTTAATAAATTTGCTTGGCTGAAGTGGGATATAGGTTTTTTGACTGCATTTGACTGCATTTTTAGGTGTCAGCCAAATGGAGATTTGCCAGAACCCTTCTCTTTCTCCCTTTCTCTCTCTTTCTCTTTCTCTCTCTCTCTCTCACACACACACACACACACACACACAAACACACTCACTCTCTCTTTCTCTCATTGTTTCTCCATCTTTCTGCCAGACATAACAGATAACAAGCACAAACTGTCAGTTCTCTACTCTATGCAGCTTTATTTATATTTTTTCCCCAAGTTGCCATGGCAATAGCTTCATATCGTGTCTGTGTGGGTTTCCTCCAGATCATCTTCATAATTTTTTTACAATGTATTTTAGTGTTATTTTCATGCTGTATTACCCACTTTTTCTTGAGATTAATTTTATGGACAGATGTCCTGACCTTTTCCTATAAAATTACCTGATATAATTAAGAATTAATTGTTCATCCATCAATGATTGTAAGTTGTCCTGGTCCTGATGCAGCAAAACAGGCCCACACCTTGATACTACCACCACCATGTTTCATAGTAGGAATAAAGCACACAGTAAAATCCCCACCAAAAAATAACACCCAAGGTATTCATTTAACACTCTGGGTGTTAATTCAGCATTGGGTATTTTGCTGTGTACTAATGCTGGCATGCAGTGTTTTCTTTGCTCCAAATATAACACTTTTCATTTAAGCTATAAATTTCTATTTTGGCCTCATGCATACACAAATATTTTTAGCCGTTTGTCTCATCATCTCTTTGGAGAACAGTCGATTTCTCCCTATAGTCCTGCAATGCTCACTATTGTTGTTGGTGGACTCATGATCTTTAAAATAAGTGAAAATGAGAGGGAGCTTAGAAGTTACATTGGGTTCCTTTGTGATCTTGTGGACTATACCTTGTTCTTCGAGTGACCTTTGCTGGTTGACTAGTCCTGGAGAGGGTAACAACAGTTGTAAATTTCTTCACTCTTTCTAGCTGTGCATTTGTGAAGTCCAGAGATGGTAGAGCTGCTTTTGTAACATTTTTCCAGACTAGTCAGCACCATCAAGTTGTACCAATAAAACCGCATCAAAAGACTAATGAACAAAATTTCTTTACATTTGAGGAAAATTACACAGAGAGGAAAGGAGTTGTATTTCTAAACTGTTTGTAATCTTGTCCTCTGTTCTGGGGTCCCTGGCCTTCTGGTCTTTTTTTTTAATTGATATACAAATGTGTTCATTCAGTATTTCTCAACTTTCAGCTGCCCATTGGTTTTCTCTAAAAATTTAGTTGACTGTAGCCTATAGCACAAGTCAAGCCTTTAAACTTAATTATATCATCATAAATGTCATCCTTTCCTACCAAAACCTGTTGCCACGAACCACTTCTTCCTAAATTAGATGGGCAGGCCAACAGAAAATAGAAGTTGGAAAGAGGTGAAGTGAAGAGCACAGCTTGACAACCTGCACTCAGGCATAGCATGTTGTTGTCACTGTATAGACCTCATAGCTCATTCTTAGCAGTGGTAAGGAAACCCTGATCATCTGTATAGCATGTTTTTCTGTCTGTTTGGGTCAATATAGTTATAGTCTAGTGCCCTGTATTTAAAGAAAATACTGTTTGGGTTGTTTTGGAGGATTTTATTAGGTAATGATCACACTTTTTCCTGATATAATGTTGATGGTGCAGTTACCCAGCCATGATATTTTAGATGTCCAGTAATAAACCTGAGGTCTTTTGACATGGGGGTTGCCACCATTCCTGCAAGTAGTCTATTCTAAGGGAGTTACGGGGAGTGTTTGCTTGATTTTTAAACCTCTAATCATACATTAAACGTTAACATTATTTAAATCCAAGATACCTGTTACCGTATGTTTATGCTGCATGTCAGAATTATTTCTAGAAGTTAATATTAGGGATTTTGCTGCAAAATGAGATATATACCTTTCATCAGATTAAAAAAAAAAAGTCCCTAAATTATACAAAGTAAAGTAGTATACTGTGAGGAAATGAAACCAATAAAAATAATAATGATTATTATAAAACAAAGATGTTTTTGTATTAAAAAATGTGGTTATGTAAACAACATTAAATTACAAGCTTGTACCAAATAAGAAAAGCTCGTTTTGCACTAAAGCCCTCATATACATTTCTTGAAGCATGATGGATTATTATTAATATCACACTGTGCTCTCTATCATGGGTTAAAATACTACCATTAACAATATGCATGATAAGCATTGCAAAGCACTAATAAGTGTATCACACCACCCTGCATTTGGATTATTTCCATGAACATTTCTCATTGAAATCTGTTGGACACAAAAAAATCACATTCTATCAAGAAATCAAAAAGGACAAACCCCTGAAGAGTTTCCGATGTGTGACCGCAATAAAGCACAGACAAGCAAGACTCCTACTATAAATATTAAATGAATAACAATAAGCAATAGTTAGCAGCACTTAAATAAATATATTTCAATAATATCTATTTCAGTAATAAATCAGTTTAATATTATTATACTTAGTGTGGAGGGCCTGTCATCCAAGTACCTGTGAAGTATGCATGATTATCTCAGAATTATTTATGGTGCAGCCAGAACTGCTGTCAGGGCAGTGCTGTTCGAGAAAATTGATCCACACCTCACTGATTTGAAAATTTAGCAGCACTGTGAAATTAATAACTAAAATGCTGCCTTATTTAAAAAGAGTGAAAATGGGGCAGATGGTTTATACCATAGCTACATAAAGTCTTAATGAGCTATATATAATTGTAACAGACTTTTAAATCATACTGGAAAGATATGCTGCTGTAAATTATGTGGTCATTAAATATGTAATTGAATAATCTGCTGTCTGTCTATAGGATAATGATTTTACCAGTATTTTTATGGGGAAGGGTTCCAGTGTCCTCACTGTGTTCTGGTACATCCGTGACATTTAAAAATGTGTGAAAAGATTTTCCACCGCTTGTCTTTGTAGTGTTGATTTCAGCAATATCTCCCCACCTTAAAACACTATCATACAGCCCCGGTAGTGTCGGTACCCCTCAGCCATCAGCCATGTACACTAAGATACCTGCTCCAAGCATGTCATTACACTACGCTGAACACAGAGATGAGAAGCCGCCCTTTGTCTCTCCCTGACTCATCCTGGCAAATGCCAGCCGGAATACTTATCCCTGGAGCCATCAGTGGTTTCTATGTATGATATTTTTACCGACAGCCTAATGAATTCCAGTCTCTCAGTGCTGTCTGGGAAATAGATGTTTTAGATTATGTGTGTGCAAAGCACAAAAAATAGTGTCACGAGAAGTAGCACTAGTAGACCCACTCAGTGCATCAGTGTAGGAGCAGAAACCGAGAGCCATGGTGCTGTATAAGGTACTCGAGCTGAGTTCTGACACAAAGTGTACGTTGTTGCAAATGTGTAAACAACTCGGATCAGTTTTTTTGCCTCCCCGAAAGTGTGGTTTTGGTAGAGGTATTATAGTCACCAGCACGTGATTGTCTGTCTGCCTTAGCCCCAATGATGATTTAAATTTGGAATGTCAGGGTCAAAAGTGAAGGTCAGAGCAATGTCACAAAATTATGGAGATAGACATTACCCATGTTAAAATTAAAATTGCTTGTATCTGAGAAATAAGTTACATGGATTCATTAATGCAATGTGGGACAAATAGGAAACCATATCCACCCTTTTTAACGATGTAATACCCTTTGGCTTCGAGTGAACTCAAAAGTTCAAAATCAAGGTCACTGGCTTTTCAGTGCTTTTACCTCTGAATCAAGTGCCGATAGACATGCTGTTACTATGGCTCATGAATAGGGGACCATATAAGGACTTTCAAATCACATTTGACCTTGAGTGACCTTGGAAGGTCAAACCCCACCCATATTCTTATAGTTTATGATAAGCTTTTAAACAAGAGAGTTTTTCCACCAGTTTGGTGGTGTTTATGCTACAGAACATACCTTAAGACCAGCTTGACAATACAAAGCATGTGATGGGAAAGTTGTATATGCAGACAGTCACAGAAAACAATTTTAATCTTTTTTCATTAATCAAAACATTAAAAAATTCAGACCCATTCATTACTGTCAAAGGCGATGAGTCCATTTCACAACTCTGGACTTCCCTGTCTTAATTACATTTTGGTTTCATAAATAAGTGAAGAAAGGCTTCAAAAAAGAGTACAAATGCAATTTATTCATATTTTTATACCCTTAAATACATAGAAAAGACATTTAGGGACATGAAACAATTCAGATAGTTTTCCTGATAGTTTAAAAAATGTTTATGTACAGTTAATAGTGCTGAAAATGTTATAGTCTGGACATTACATTATATGGGGTGATTAAAAGCTTTCTATTTTCCACCTTGAGCTTTTTGACTGAGGAATGATGTTAAAAACAATAATCAGACATTGGTCAGGTCTTACCTTCATGCAAAAACAACAATAAAATCACATCGGTGTCAAAAATATCTGTGTAAGTGCAGCCCAAGCTATGTTTACTCTGCTACGTCTGTTTCAGCAAGTTTTTTTTTCCCCACTTGACATTTTATCCCAATTGCTGCTTTAGAAAATTAAATAAGCTTCCTCACATCATTTGGGTGTAAGTAGCCCATTTGTTTTCAATGTGCCGGAGCATTGCCTTTGAGGAAAGAGTGACTAGTCAGCAAATCATTAATAAGAGACAAATAAATTGAAGGTAAATGTCATTTGGTTCCTTCAGTGAATGACTAAGCTTTGGCTACATTTAAGTACTCATTTAGGGAAAAGAAATAGTGGGAAAAAAATTGTAGCCAGTAAAAAATGTGCATTTTTCAGAAAGTTCACTCTTTTTTAAGATGTTCATTTAATTCGCTTGAGATGAAATGTTGCATACGCAGACAAATTAAAATCTACTGATCTCCAAACTAACAAAAAAGGATAAAACAAATGGCAACCCTTGCACCAGTCCCATTCACATGACCTTGAACACATGACTCCATCACATGCTCAGCACACCTAGCACCTATTTCACTGATTGCCTGCACTATATAATGACTCTGTTTGCACATAGTGCATTATTGTGTTGCTGTTTCCAGCTGAATAGACCAAGCATTTGTTTCATTTTTAGCCTTGTATTATTTGCTGGGTTTAGCCCATATGATCTTGAGTCTAGATTTGCCCTTCTTATATTGTGTTTGTACTTGGTGACACATAAAGTCTCCACATCCTTTCTTTCAAACTGCTGCCTAGGGCAGGTTTTGATAAGAGAGTCAACTACCCTCTTAAATATGCCTCAGATCACTAACAACCATGGTCTGATATTGTCCTGCTGACAGACAAGACCATCTTTACCGACTGTGAATAGTTTTGAACAGCGGCCTTTGAAATTGCCATCTTAGAGCAAAAAAGTGAATTGCATTTGTGATTTTAAGGCCAAGAAAAGACCACAGTGGCTATGGAGGATTTTCAAAAAGGAGCCCGACAGCATCTATAAGCCATTATTTTACCATCCATATGCTAATAGTAAAATGATCTAGCAGTTACTTCCTCGCTGACCTTAATTAGTGTACGAGTAATTGGTTTCATCGGAAGACATAAGCATGGATGGACAGATAAGATACTATACTACAACAAACAAAAGCCCTGCCACAACTAATCTAACATCTAAACTGATGTGTTTATCTAAAGTGACTTACAGCTGAGACTGTGGTTGGGGATTAGGTGCTTTGTACAAGTACCCCACAGTGATACCTTAGCAAGTCCATACCAATGCATCTAAGCTAGCAGCTCTTAGTAATTACCCCTGACAAGGAGGTATTTTGGGAGGGGTGAAGCGTGGTAGAAGTAATGCTCCATTAGGTTCTAGTGGTGATCTGGATCTCAATCTGGATCTGGGAACTTTTTAAAGGATTATTTTCCATTGCAGGATATTTCATTTTATTGCAGGGGCAATTTGAACTATTTTGCATTCAAGTCCATAAATAACGACCCCAATGCTTCCACAAAAATTACTCTACAAAATCTACACAAGATCTATCAATGAGGAAATGGGAAATGAGCCACTGTGGTAGAGGTTTGCATGTCCAAGTGCATATAGTTCTTTTTTTTCTACCCTAGTTTGTTGTCCTGTTCATAATCATGAATGATCTCACTGTTTTCCCTTCCTGTGATCTGAACCCTGCTAGGATCTCTGACAATTTATGGATTGCCCTAAATAAAGCCCATGCAAAATGTATGCACCTGCATCCTGCTTTCACTCACCAG
>JAOUQZ010000039.1:5580846-5603645 GCA_028564935.1 Neosilurus hyrtlii
TGTGTGTGTGTGTGTGTGTGTGTGTGTGTGTGTGTGTGTGTGTGTGTGTGTGTGTGTGTGTCTGTGTGTGTGTGTTGGTTATGAGATGGAATGCCGAGCTTGAACTCCAGCCTTCCTACAAGCGTAGTAGGATGAAGGTCTCCAGCAAATAAATGAAGGAATGTATGGACATGGTGCAATCTATTGGTCAGCTGTCTCGGGATAATGACTAACAGTTATGCATCGGAGGCCAGGCCGATGTTACTAAATACGACTATTTAATTCAGTGACATCCATCCACCCTGAATTAAATAATTGTTTTAGTATATACTAGTAAAAAAGCACTCTAAAACAAGATTGTTATGGCTTATTTTTTACATTTTTAAAATCATGACTGATGCATGAGCTCCAAGCACACTCACAAGCAGGGGAGTGAGCTGTGTAACACCATCTCTTTGAACTTCATTAAGAGTTTAAGTATGTACTATGTGAAAACAAAGAGAAGCTAAATAAAATGAGATTTTTATAAGTTATTTTTTCATGTTTTATCCATGACAGAAGCAGGTCAGTTGAGCTCTGTGCATTGAGCCAAGCTAGTGCTGTGTAGCCAACGGCATCTTTTGAACCCAATCTTTAAGAGATTAGTACCTACGAATTAAACAAAAAGTGCTCTGAAAAGGTGTGTTTACACTCATTAAAAGTTTTAGCATATTCTACACAGAAACAAAAAGGGGGAGATTTTTATGGTTCATTTTGTTTTTCATTTTGAAGTGTGATGATGGCTTGTCTGCCAAAGTGACCATCTGTCATTTTGATTTAAGCATTATTTTCTCAGAATAATGTTTTTTAATCCCAAGATAGCAGACCAATCAGATCATGCCATTCCAGTGTAGCATACATTGGTATAATCCGTCCTGCACTGTAGGGATAATGTTGGAAACAAAACAAAATGTGAAAATAAATTTGATGGTCCTGTGTAGTATACACCAAAACAATTATTCTTCAGTTATATCCACTTCCCCCAGTGCAGCTAACTGGGTTATCAAAGGCCAACCATGTGTCTCACTGTCTGTGGTGAGATGCATGGAAAAGATTCCTTGCTGTCATTCATAAAGAATAGACCATTGGATTGCTGTTAACGTATTTCTGCCCCGCGATGTCCTAGCGAGCTGTCCAGGGTGGATTCTGCCCTCACCCAGAGTCAGCCTCTCCCGCGACCCTAATTAGGATTAAGCAGTTCAGAAAATGAATGATGATGAATGATATCCACTTTGCTGTTTGAACGTAATCGTTATGTATATCCAGATTTATCCAGGCTCTGGCAGTTGCTCAAACTCAGCTACATCACTCATGTTCATAATTTACATCAGCCAGTAATGTGTACATGACTAGATCTCTAAACCCCCTTCCCACAGTTATTATTTTTGTTCTTACCTGGTCAGAGGGATGTTCCACAAAGCAGGATAACTCAATAAGCCCTGTTTTATTATAACAGGCCTGGTTATTTTATAGAGATATGTTTTGTGAAAGGCACATTTTATATTCAGGTAAAGCTCAAAAATACACCACAAGGTAAACATTGGGGAATTGCAGATTAAGAGTCAAAGTCAAGAGATATTCTTCCTGATGTAAAAGAGTGGAATGATGGTGTTCAGGTCTGATTATAGCCTTTATATAAACAGTGCACTCATTGTGTCACTTATGTTAATCCAATTAGCACGTTTGCTGTTAAATGTAGTCAGTGGTGATGCTTTCCTCTACGCTGATTGTCTTCCTGAACATTTCTGTTTCACTGTTGCGTGAACAGTGTATTTATAGAATGTATTTTTAGAAACCATTGATTTTCATTTCACATGTTGCAAGCTGCGCTTTTAAACAATGCATATTCATGAGACACCCCCTGCGGGTTTATTTCCTGATGTTCCCCTTTTCCAAACATCCACCAAAGGGCTGCACAATCGTCTTCCCTCTTACTTCTCTTTATCTGAATCAGTCTCCCAGGAAACACGCCCCACGTGCGTACCAGTAGTCTCGCGCAGACCCACATACGTAATCTGAGTGCAGTAATGGACCAGGGTGGGAGACCTGCCTCTGATAATGCCATTATGTCCACTTTATGGCTGCTCGTTCTAGCCCTCTGCTGTTATCATCCTGCTGGCACAAAACAGGCTGTCGGAAACACTGTGCCTTTGTGCGAGCGCAGCAACAAAGCAGTCCTCCTCTTATGGCGTGGACGAGCTCCCATCATCTTGCCAGAACAATTTGTCTAGCAGGAGGGGGGTGCGTTAGTGGGGGGAAAAAAATAGGGAACATAATAGAGTTTCTGCTGATGGCTCTTTACAGCCTGCTCTTATGGAACTTTGTTTCAGAAAAGAAAAAACGAATGGATTTCTTTTTCCTGTTCTCCTACTAGGAGTCACGTGGCATACTGATTAGCATGTCCACCTTACAGCAGGAAGGTCCCGGGTTCGCGTCCCGGGCTGAGGCATTTCTGTGTGGAGTTTTCATGTCGTGACCCCTCCACCCCCTGCTTGCATGGGTTTTCTCCAGGTACTTTGGTTTTCTCCCACAGTCCAAAGAAATGCACAGTAGGCTAATTGGCTGTTCCTCACTTGCCCCTAGGTGTGAGTGTGAATGGTTATGGTTGTGTGGGTGTGTTGGCCCTGCGATGATCTGGCGAGCTGTTCAGGATGTACCCCGCCTTCACCCAGTGTCAGCTAAGCTAGGCTCCAGCCTCCCTGTAACCCTAATAGGATTAAGTGGTTTGTCAAATAAGTGAGTGAGATAGTGAGTGCTCTCCTACCAGTTATATATAATAGAAACTGTGGTGATAGAAGTACTGATTACTCTGTGAGTTTTATTAAAGCAATAAGCCATGAATAAGTGTGTTTGGAGGCAAAAAGCTTAGAGGTTAAAACCCTCTTGCTAGTGATAAATGAGTGTAATGCACACCCTCAAGTGGCTTATTGTTTGTATAAAACAGCAGCACAAGCATTATGATAAAATCCAGAGTTCAATAAATAACAAGATGGGCAGTGCAATCACTTTGGCAGTGCAAACCTCAGCCAAGCCCACCAAGCCTTCATATCAACCAAAATGCCAAAAATGGTACAAAACTCTCACAGTGTTAAAGAATACTTTAAAAATGTATTTTTTTCCAAAATGGGCTCGGGATCATCCCTAAAACTGAATGGAGCCTTCTTTCCCCAAAGCCCTACCTCTGGTGGACATTTTATGAAAACACAAATGTAATTTTTTTGCGCAATCCTGCTAATACACAAACACACAAACCAAGGGTAATACGTCATCTTTTTTTTGCAAAGGTAATTACATTTATTTTCAATAATGATCACACACAAAAAAAATTAAAATTCTTCCATCACACAGTGTAGTCTGGTAACTTTAAGCTGCCTATGTAGAATGGTTTTATTGGCATTAATACAGAAATTCGTGTGGTGTTGTGGTTAGCACATCTGCCTCACAGCAAGAAGGTCTTGGGCTCAGGCGTTTCTGTGTGGAGTTTTCATGTTCTACTCCTTCCTGTGTGGGTTTCCTCTGATTACTCCAGTTTTCTCCCACGGTTCAAAGACATGCACATTAGGGATGTTCTAGATTGTCTCTAGGTGTGAGTGTGAATGTTTTTGTGTGTTTTGGCCCTTTGATGACCAGGTGAGCTGTTCAGGGTGTATCAGTGTTGGCTGAGATACTAACAGATGGATTAAGCAGTGTGGCAAATGAGATGATGAGATGATTTGTGCATGTACTAATATATGTCGTAGTCTGATCTCTGTGTAATGTGCATTAATGACAGCAGTCTGTATCACATTGTGTTAATCTGTGTATTTTTTTCATGCAGCAAGATCCAATCCGGTGCCAAGCTTGCCCTCACCATCAGCACAGATGCATGCCAGGGCCGGGAAAACTTTGTCCGCTATCTGGAGCACGTCCAGGCAGTGGTGACGGTTAACGCAAGCCGGCGTGGTGAGCTCATGCTCAACTTGACCTCACCCATGGGCACCAAGTCCATCCTGCTGAGCCGTCGGCCACGTGATTCCGACTCCACCGTGGGGTTCGATAAGTGGCCTTTCATGAGCACACACACGTGGGGCGAGGACCCTCGCGGCACCTGGAGGCTTGAAGTCGGCTTCAGCGGAGAATCTCCACAGAGTGGCCATCTAAACGAGTGGACCCTCATGCTGCATGGCACACAGAGTGCGCCCTACATAGAGCAGGTGGTCAAAGACTACCAGTCCAAATTAGCCATGTCCAAAAAGGAGGAGCTGGAGGAGGAGCTGGATGAAGCTGTTGAAAGAAGCCTCGAAAGGATGATGAGCAAAAGCAACTAGCCTCAGTCTGAACTGCATGATGCCTGCCTTCTCGCTGTTTCTCTCTTTTTCTTCGTCTCACTTTCAGTGTATCTCTCTTTCTCTCTCTCTCTTTCTTACTCCTATATTTTAATCCTGTGGTCACAAGTTCCCTGTTGAATTATTGTTTCATGTAGGCCAGCATATATTTAAAAAAGTACATTCTCCAAAATTATCTATTGTACAAGATATATACCTCTTGTATTCTTTTTGTAATTACTAGAAAATATATATACACTATATATATATATATATACATATATATATATATATATATAGTATATTAATTTATTGCTGTCTCCACACACCTAAAGACAACTACTGTACAGTTTGTGACTGTAAATGATTCTCTGTGTTATTCTGCCTAAAGACTAGTACCTTGCTAAAAGAGCGGTGAAAATTGTTATTATTATTATTATTTTATTTTATTTTTTTAAACAAGACTTATTTATATCTAAACAGGAGAAGTAAATCATGATCACAACTTGTGGCCAACAACAAAACCTATTTCATTACCTTCATTGTATCTAACAATAAATCTGTTCTGCAGTTTATTAAAGCATTTGAGTGAAGCTGAGGATGTTTTTGAACACACGAACAAAAGGTTTTTCAGAATTAATTACAAAAACAGATTTTCAGTAATAAACAGAAACGAATTGCATCCATTCATCGTTTGATTTTATTTTATCCCAAGTAAAGGATTATGGTTATGTTTCTCACATGCACTTTTTTTTTATCCTCCCAGTCATTGTTCTTTTTTTTTTTTGTTTTTTTAAGAGATTATGTTTTTTTATTTTGGGTTTGCAACTTATGGGGTGATCACACTAGAGGTGCGATAGAAACCCGAGAGTCGAAATGCAAGCAGATATTATGTGGCTTAAATATGTAGTATATCGTGCAAAATTTGCAAGAAGGTCGCACACCAATTTTTGTGATTGATTTGTGAGAAGTTTGCTATTGGTTTGTAGGGAATAAAAGCGAATCTCCTGTCGTAAATCAGTCAAGTTTTGTTCGCGTTTTGTACTCTTTTGAATGTTATTAGCATAAATAAAATACGAATGACAACAAAATATACGGAATATTGCAAGTCTCAAACTTTCTGCCTGAAAGTCTCCAACTTGTCGCTTATCTTTGTGAATGAAAAATTAATAATTTGCAAGAAAAGCAACAACTTTGCAACCTTTTCGCAGCATGTGTGAAGAGTTTGAAACTATTTTGCACCAGAACCTCATTTTTCAACATTCGTCGAAATTTCAAACAATGTTAAACAAATTTTTGGGATGAGTTCATGAACCAGGCGAACAAAATACGATGCTGCGAATATCCCATGACAAATTTGAGAATGAAAATTGGCAGCGGCGAATTGCCATTCGCACCAGTCGCTTTCCTCTCACACCTCGACTGTGATCACCCCCTAACTGTCCACAGATTAATGTGAAATTTTTATGATGGGTGGGTGTCCACCAAAGAATGTTCTCTTTAAATTTTGGTAAGAATCCACACTGATGATATCAAAAAATTTAAATTCAAAAAAATCCCTATTTCTAATAATGGGCGAAATTCAAAAATAAGTCATACCTTATGAATGAAATGTGCCCTGTATATTTAGAATCATAAGCTTTGATCTCATACCAATTATTATCCAGAGCTGATCCAGATTGCACATTTGGCAAAAATTTAACATTAAAAATCTAATTATTTTTGGAAGTGTGACAGTACCATAGGCTCACAAGAAAGTACTGGGGTTTTAATTTTAATAGCTTGGTGAAGGTTTGTGCTTTCTGAGTGCTCTTGTTAGCACTGTCATGTTTTTTTTTTTAATCTTGATATAGAGTTCAATAAGTAAATAAAATACCCTCCTTGAGCTGCCAAAAGAATTTTAATGTGAGGATTCTCCAAGAAATAGTCCTGGAGTGGTAAACAACACACTTTCTGTAGAATACCCTTCATCTGGCGGTTTGATGATGGAGGTGGAGAGCGCTGTCTAATCCATCGCTTCTACAGTAAATCTCTGATACATGATCGAATTGGTTATCTGATGAATATGAAGGTCGTAGTATATGATGTAAATCCCATCACACAGTTCAGTGAGTTCTTATACCCTGTAAACGGGGGAGGGGGTACATTTCTTATCAGGATAAAAATAGAAATGTACCATCGGTGTACCGAGGTGATCAGTGAGAATCACTTTGTATTGATTTGCAGTGATGTTTCAGTTTAAGAACACAAAAAGACCCAGAAACTCTTTGCCCTTTCATAGATTGGCGACCTGTTCAGAATACACCCCACCTGTCACCTAAAGTCAACTAGGATTGGCTCCAGCTTCCCTGGTGACCCTGGTGGATAAGCGGTAAAAATAATGGATGGATAATAGAAACCTTGTTTTTTCCCATTTAAATTGTCCATGGTTCAAAATGGGTTAAATTAGATGTTAATGCCTACTTATTTCTCTCTTACTTATTTGCCAAGCCGCTTAAACCTACTAGGGTAGTAGAAAGGCTGGAGCCTATCTCAGATGACACTGGGCAAAGGCAGGGTACACATTGCAGGGCCAAGAATTCACACCCACAACTAGGTGCAATTTAGAACAGCCAGTTAGCATAATGCGCATGTCTTGGGACTGTGGGAGGAAACTGTACTACTAGGAGAAAACCCACCTAAGCATGTGGAGAACATGCAAACTCCACACAGAAACGCACGAGTCAGGGACTCAAACCCAGGACGTCCTTGCTGTGAAGCAGACGTGCTATCCACTATGCCACTGTGCCGCTCACCGAATTATTAATTACTCTGATATAATTTATACACAGAGGTGTGTTATTACTTCCGTGAGATTACAGACAGACCCACACCGATTCTGGTTTAGAGAGAAGATTAGAGAGTAGATTATGCAGAGGTCACAGCTGTACTTCACTGGGCTACCTTCATGAAAAATGGATGAGTGTCATCTCCAGCTGGCCCACTTAGACAAACACATTCGTTTCATGGTGCTGAGTGAGAGAGAGACTTCACAGAGTGTGAGTTCATGCTTTAGTGATATAACCCTATTGCTTCCTCAGGCTTTTCTATCCTAGAAAGAATATTAGATATAAATGCTGCCCATGATATGAAATCCATATTTGTAAGAACATAAACAACACAGTTTTAATATCACAATAATTAAGCACGTTGATTATTTATTCATGAACGAATACACTGCAAACTTGTGCAACTCTAAATTTTTCAAATTCACAAACAGCAGTAACTTTTAAACTTAGGGCTTCTTGGCTTTTGGCTGTAGACTGTAACCTGTTAAGGTACTGACTTAGGAATGACAAGCAGTGCCAAAAGCAGTCCCAAGCCTTTTCATGTAGCCCGGTCACCATGCTTCTTTTTGCTTGTCTTTTCAATCATGGTCTCCACCACCATAGAGGTTTCCTCATACCCTTTCACTCGGAGATCAGAAGAAAGCTTCTCCACTGACTCCACTACTTCCACCTTCTCATAGCTCATGGAATCTGGAGACATGCTGGAGCTTGTGGTTAAGGGTGGAGGTCCTTGTTGACCACTTTTTCCTTTTTTGCTTTTATACTTGCCTTGCTGTGGAGTTGGACTACTTCCTGAACCATTACCGTTTTCCTTCCCACTTGAACCATCATCTTTCTTTCCAGTGTGGTTGTCCTCTGGGGGACTGGGAGGAATTACTGGCAAAACGGGGGGAGCAGGGGAGGGACTAGGTGGAGGAGAAGGAGTTTTAGGCTCACAGGGCTCAAATGGAGGGATGTCGTTGTCACAAATGGTGACAAAGATGTGGCCAGCAGAGGGTGTTGTACTGTAGAAGCAGGGGTCCAGGTAGCTGGATTCTCCTGTCACCAGGACATAGCGGCCTTTTGTGTAGAAATCAGTAATGGGCTCAGGCTGTCTGTGCCTCCGCATGTGGTTGCGGACGATGTTGCAAAGCGTGTCAAAAGCCTTGCTGATCTGGGCACCATCAGGGACATCGTTACGAGGTTCAGCCTTTGGTAGAGTAGCTTGCTTGAGCTCTTCAACCTCAGTAGGGTCAACAGCTTCTTTCTCTTTTTCTTCTTGCACATCCTCCGTCACATCATTAGAAGGGAGCTCCTTCTTTTTAATCAACTTTTTCTGACGGGGCTTGACGCTGGCGATGTCCTGGAAGGCTTGAGTAATATCTGAAAATGAGGGTTTATCAGAATCATTGTCACTTATAAGGAATTTATCGTGCTGACATTGACACACACTGTGGGGGAAAGGAAGGACTAAAGTAATAAAACGTTGTGCAAGGAACTATAACTAGGGGAATTAGAATGCTCTGCTCATAAGCGAACATTCCCCCGAGGCACAGAGCACAATATGACGGAAAAGTAGATTTGATTCATTTCACTGACACCATGCTTGCGAGTATTGATTAACAGACACACAAATTTGAATACAAATCCCAGTTACCATGTGTGCCAAATAAAAAAAAGACCTTGCAATGATTTATCCGCACTCCAGTAGCACATTATATCTACTACCATGCTCCCATTTCACTCATCTGCTTTATAGCAGCACTCATTTACTGAGCATCAGTGCAGTTTACAATGAAGGCCTTAATTATTTAACCATATGCAAGCTAATTGCTATGGCCAAAATCAAGATAATAATCAGCATGTGATCACCAGAGCAGCCCTACACATGCAAACACAAAGACTAATCACACCTAAACCCATTTTCTCCACTTAAAACACACAATTGGTTTAAATGAATCACCCGAGTGTTGTTTTAAGCACACAGCAATTAGTCAAACGATTCAAACTCATACAATGTTATGCCAGAGGAGTTTGTTGGAAAGGTCAGCATCATGCATTATTGCTAGCAGATCCTGAGCACTGATCCATCTTCCTAACCAAAGCACCTTAGACAGACCGAAATGGAAAGCGAGAGTGTGTGAATCAACCAATCGATAGTCTGGGATGTCAGGAAGAGAGGGGGGGTAGTGATAGAACCCAGGGCCCCAATACAGGAAAGAGCTCGAAGATGCCCAGATCACATGAAATGCTTGATTTTAGGACTTAGACTTATTAATAGAGGAATATTGTCCAAATAAATATATTGACTGGAATTTCCAACTGTAAAAATTAAAGGAGGATGTTTAGAGATTCAGCTCTCCTCTTATCGACAAATGGTATAGTCTGTCTCGGTACACAGAGACAGTGCAAACGTGTCTTTCCCGAAAGAGACCTGAAGTAGATAACGACTTTCCTTCCAACATCATTTACAGTGTCAGTAATGCATCTGTGTTTACCCCAAACTGCGTCATATATTCTAAACACAATATGCATATATTTCATAAGATTTGTAAAATTTACAATTGCAGCAAAGCCAGTGTTTTATTTTTTCCTTGCTGCCTTTTCCCCATAAATATACTCCTATCTATCTATCTATCTATCTATCTATCTGTTTGTTTGTATTTTTGTTTGTTTGTTTATTTAGATAGATAGATAGATAGATAGATAGATAGATAGATAGATAGATAGATAGATAGATAGATAGATAGATAATATTGAAGTTCCTTACTAACAGCAGAGTGCATTCACTGTAAAAACAATTTCAGTACCATAATTATATTCACAATACATTTGGCTAAATCTTTTATCCAAAGAAACAGTACAACTGAGTAATGATACTTAGCAGCTGAAGGTTAAGGGTCTTGCTTTATGCAAGGTTTAGTGTTTTCAAAAGGTTCCAGTCAATACAACAAATCCTAAACCACCACAGCCGTCCAACGTCTTCCACTAATTCAACCACCTTTTGATATAAATTGATATATTTTGCTGGTATACAATCCTCCTTATAAGGGGGTTTGTGTTTGATTAATATAATAGGCAATGTGGGCAGTGGTGACCTACATTTTGATACAACTGAGCGATTCGGAGCTTAGGGCCGTGCTCAAGGGCCCAACAGGGGCACTTTGGTGGTACTGAGTCTTGAATCCATGACCTGCATATCAGTAAGCCAGAGCCTTAACTACTGAGCCACGACTGCCCTTACCTGCTTTTACAACACTGGCTACCCGCAATGCATCATATCTTCTGGTATTTCACCGTAAACCAAGGCTCAAATTGCTCTTTTATATACAAAATGAAATAAAAAAATTACAAAACACTATACTCAAAATTTGGAGATCCTATGGTGCAGTAATATCCGGCAAAACACCCCATAATGCATTTCTAATCGGTTGCCCTAATGGTTATAAAATCTGCAGTACATGAAATTTAGCATTCTTAAATTAATATATATATTAAAGGTACAGTGTGTGACATTTAGCTGGCACAGTGGCGCAGTGGTTAGCATGTCCGCATCACAGCAAGAAGGTCCCGGGTTGGATTCCCAGCTCTGGTGTTTCTGTGTGGAGTTTGAATGTTCTCCTCATGCTTGTGTGTTTTTTCTCCGGGTACTCCGGTTTCCTCCCACAGTCCAAAAACATGCACAGTGGACTAACTGGCTGTTCCAAATCGCCCCTAGGTCTGAGTGTGAGTGCGAATGGTTGAATGTGTGTTGCCCTGCAATGGTCTGGCAAGCTGTTCAGGGTGTACCCCGCTGTGACCCTAGAATGTGTAACTTTTTGGAGGATCATTTAGCAGTAATAAAGTATATCATCAATAAAAAAAGACAGTCTTTGTTGAGTTAGAATAAGCTATTTATATGTTCGAGGCCATCTTGCACAGCCATGTTTCTATATTAGCCCAGGACCAGACTTTATAGGGACTTTATAGGGGAGGGGACGTTAATGAGATTTCAGCTGATTGCAATCTGGAACCTCACCACAAGATACTGCTAGATACCACTAAATCTCACTCACTGTACCTTTAATATGATATGATATGATATAGAATTGCCAAAATGTTAAACTCATCTCGTTTATTAGCTTTATCTTTGAAACCTTAAATGATTAAATGAACATAATAATTATTATACACAGGGCAAGTTTCCGACCAAATGTTGTTTGATAATTCACCCGGTTGAATAAAACCTAGCCTAATCTGTACCTCTTTGCCAAATTAAGGCTCAACCATATACTTTTGGATAAAATGTAAAATTTTCTATTTCATGATGCCATTTTCTATGTTCCAGGTTAATAAGATTAAAAATAGCCCAAATGGACTTACACACACAGATCTCTACATCCCCACCCCCCAACCCCCTACCCCAAACATCACCCTCCTCTTCTGTCACCTTTCCCTCGGCTGGTCACTGTGGAGCTGCGAGTGTGAGATCTGTAATTGGCAGTGAGCAGACTAATGGGGCTTCCAATTATAGCTGAATTCAATCTGTGAAATAGAGTGAGACAAGTATGATCATAACAAAGCAGGGCATCATGGATACCTATTTCAAAATGTGCTTTAGTGTGAAACAATGCAACCATCAACATATAAAAAAAACTAAGCTGTATAATTAACACTTCATTATTGTAATAAACACACTCAAATAAATAGAGGGGGAAAAAAATCATGATTTCATATTTTAGACTGAATTTGACATAGACCTGAGTTCTTAATATTAAGAAACAACAGTTCCATTGGGTTCCTGAGGCTGTACTGCCTCCCTGTGGCTACATCTCATAACCCAGTATCATGGAAAGATATTTTGCAAAGTATGCAGTAATATAATAGCTATCCACAATCATATAACCTGCTGTCTTCGTTCTCAATGATCCTCTTGTATCTCTCCAGCTCGTTCTCCAGTGAGGTCTGATACACGGCCAGCTGTCTGCACTCATTGGTGTATTTATCCAGCAAGCGCTCAGCCTCTTCAATCCCCTTTCTCAGGGAGTCGATTTGCTCATTATACAATTGAATCTCTTCATCATAGCTCTCCTGTGTGATTTTGATGGCCTGTTCCAATGCTGAGATCTGGGAGATGGAAAGAAGTGAGAGATGTTATGCTGATACATCCTGCTACCAAATATCCAAATGAAGGGTACAGGGTGAAAAGGTTTATGTGCTGGAATGTTACCCAACCCAAAGATATTCAGTGACATTAGTCTTAATTTTATATTTGATGATTCTGAACCATTTTTGAATGAGCAGCTTTAAATGAAATGTTTTTGGGGTTTTTTTGTTTGTTTGTTTGTTTGTTTTTAGTTTTATTTTATTTTATTTTTTTTGGCTTTGGGAGTTGAATACAAAAATAAATTGTTGACATTGTACTGCCACCTTGTGGTTCGGGAGGACTTTCTACAGTCAAGAGAGTTTTACATTGCCATGGACTAAGAGGATGCTGTTCAAGTAAGAAGCCCCAGTACCAAAATCTACATCATTAAGCTTGACTAAATTTGGACAAGGCAAAAGCCTTTTGGAGGAAAATCTGTCTACAATGACCAGACTTATGTGGAAGTCACATTTATTGTGAGAGTTATTGCAAACAACACAGCTGCAGACAAGATAATGACCCCCAAATACACATCAAACCTGGTTGGAATTGAAGTGTTCGAAGGACCCTCCCAAAGTCCTGACTTCAATCCTACTTTACATATATGGGCTGGGCCTAAAATTCAAGTCTGTGCCTGGAAACAAATTTACCTGAACTCTTTCAAGAGAGGTGGTGAAATATCTACATCAAATAACTAGAATCTTGCTTATAAAGAAGCCTGTTGATGGCTACCGAAAGTGGCTGCTCATGCTGAAACTTGCTAATGAATATTCAACCAAATATTTGCATGTAGTCATTTCACCCTGTACATATGGAAAGTTTGACACAATTAGATTTCACAAAAGCTGAACTGACCCTCTTCCTCCAAAAGAAGATTCAGAGAAACCATTGAAAGCCTAGTAATGCCATGAAAGTCATGTACAGGCTGAGAGAACATAAACGTTCGACTGCAACTGCATGTATGTATGAATAGCACATAGTATATTGAGTTGCATGGTGGCATAGTGGTTAACATGTCCACCTCACGGCAAGAAGGTCCTGGGTACGAGTTCTGGGCCCAGCGAGGGCATTTCTATGAGTTTGCATCTTCTCCTCGTCCCTGTGTGTGTTTCATCTGGGTATGCTAGTTTCCTCCTACAGTCCAGAAACATGCACATTAGGCTTATTGGCTGTTCCAAATTGCCCCTGGATGTGAGTATGAGTGTCAGTGGTTGTCTTTGCAATGGACTGGCAAGCTGTTCAGGATGTACATCGCCCAGAGTCAGCTGAGATTGAGGCTTCAACCTTCCTTCTACCCTAGTAGGTTTAAGCGGTTTTCCAGATGAATGAAATTAATAGAAAAGTGAATGAATATTGATGCCAAGTTAGCCTTTAAAGCAATTATTTTTGGTAACTGCATTATCCTAGTAGAGTTTACAGCGGCTTGTATCTATCACACTGGACCAAGGTTGGAATTACTTCCTGGATAGGATACCAGTTCATTAAAAGGCAGTATGCATACACACTTTTGCATGTGGCAACTTGGCTGGAGAAGAGTGATAAAAGCCATGGGGAGATTTAACACATACAGAAACTCTGCCGAGAAAATAACAAGAGTTCAGGATTAACCTCAGGATGTTGGAGCTGCGGATTAACAGTGACACCCTGTACAACGCCGCACCACCCACTGATCTGCCTACAGTCCATAAAAGAAAGAAAGTGATGTCTTGACCTCTAAACTCGCAGGAATGGTTGACATGTCAAGTGTTTGATTTCTCTCTTGTTTGCTAACATACATTATAAACACAATTATTTGACCTATAGTGGAAAAAAAAGAATATGTTTAATTTAAATAATAGTCAGGGACATTTAAATTGGACATATGTGTGATGAACGCAGAGCAACATGACCAATGAGACTATGGTGACCTACCTCGGTTTGCAGCTTGTGCTTTTGCGCTTGGAGCTGACAGAGTGCACTCTTATACTCCTCTAACTGCTTGTTCAAAGCAGGAACTCTCCTCTGACTAATCAGCTTCTCCTGCTCCTTTGAGAGACACAGAGTGAAAGAACAAGCAAAAAAAAAAAAAACAACCACTTAATTAGGGACACTTGCACACCTGCATATTCATGCAATCATGTTGTCAAAATGCAAATTATGTGATTATCTATTTGAGCTGACAGGAAGCTTAGTCAATGAAATAACTGCCTTATAATAATATGACAAGCAGGACGTCATCTCAGAATGCACAAAACTCCATGCACAAAGGCTGCAGCAGCAGAAGGCCAAATGCATTGTTGGACCACCTTTAGCCTTGACTGCAGCATGTAATCACTATTGTTGTCACCTTGGTACTGTTATGAAAAACTTAAGTAATATCTCCCCATCCAGACTTGGGTTCTTCATTCACTGACATCTTCATTTAATGACAAAAAAAATCAAACCAAGGGTGGCACTGTGAAGTAGTGGTTAACACGTCTGCCTCACAGTAAGAAGGCCCTGGGTTCTCGCGAGGGTGATTCTGTGTGGAGGTGGCATGTTCTTCTTTTGCTTGTGTGGGTTTCCTCCAGGTACTATGGTTTCCTCCCACAGTCCAAAGATATGCACATTTGGCTAAGTAGGTGTTCCAAATTGCCCCTAGGTGTGAGTGCAGCCCCTTAATGAATTGGTGGACTCTTTTGGGTGTACTGTGCCTTCAAAGTCCTCATCCGACATCATTTTTGTCACATAATGTTGCTGTGCCTTGACCTGACCAACTGAAACAACAACATAATGGTGATTCACACTGTAACCCAGGCTAAAGGTGGTTCAGCAAATTGTGTGTGTGACTTTCTTTTGAACATCAAATTAAATGAATCACAGTAATACACAACCTTGTTAAAGGTCTATTTAAGGTCTCTCTCTCTCTCTCTCTCTCTCTCTCTCTCGTGCACACACTCTTTCTCACTCTCTCTCTCTCTTTCTCACTCACTCTCTCTCTCTCACACACACTCTCTTGAACATGCACTCTCTCTCGCACTCTTTTTCTCTCTTTCACACACTATCTCTCTCTTGCATTCTCTCTTGTGCACTGCCTCTCTCTAGCTCTCTCTCTCTCTCTCTCACTCACATGCACTCTCTCTCTCACACTCTCTCTCGCACTTTCTTGCACTCTTTTTCTCTCTTTCGCACTCTCTCTCTTGCACCCTCTCTTGTGCACTCTCTCTCTATCTGTCTACCCCATCTCTCTCCCTTCCTCCCGCTGCTCTCCCTCTCTCTCTCTCTCTCTCTTTCTCTCTCCCTCCCAGTCAGTGACAAGCTCTCTCTCTCTCTCTCTCTCTCTCTCTCTCTCTCTCTCTCTTCTTCCCTTGAGGCACTATCACACCACAATGTCACCTTACCTCTGAGATCCCCAGTGACACACTGGGCATCAAAACAACAGTCTGGTTGATCTGGTGGAGAATGTTCAAGTACGTCTGTATCTCAGCAAGGTTCTATGGAGCACAAATGATGGGAAGAATATGTTTGTTTAAAGGATGGTGAGAAGTCAGTGCGAGACTGCTACTCTGAAGTGTGGAGTCAATAGAACATTCCAGGTCATAGGAAATGAGTCATCACTATGTCAGCAATCGCAAAACACGATCTGCTTCTAAATGTTTCACTTATTACATTTTCACATAAAGTTTACTGATGAAAGTGTCACTATTCATCTTTAAAATTCAGTAGTTTGATGTATCTGCTTTCTTGGGATTTTAAAATCCATTTGTGCATTTAGGACAGTTTGAAGGTGTAGTGAAGGTTTAGAGTATTCAGATCATTTATTCATATCAAAGCTTTTAATTACAGCTGTGTTAATTACACATAATTACTTGATATGCAGCTATGGATCTGCTTGGATGGTTGTGCTATTATTAGCTTATTAGAAGTTATTCATCGGTTTGTTTTTTAAAATTGCTTTTATCACTTGCCACACAGAAAGAGTGGGACAGCACACTTCTCAGCGACCATCCTCATATCTGCAGAAACAATGCCATTACTGGAACCTTCACCTGACCTGACACTTTTTACAATAGGACATGATTGGAGAATAAATGCATTGGTAACAGGGAAGGATTCATTTTCACTGTGCGTTGGTGGGAGTTTAATTAGAAGGCATTTCAGAGACTGTAATATGTATCATGGGCTTAGATTGTTTAGTACAGCAGGAAGTTGGTCAAGCATGACTTGCATTTTAGTTTCCTGTTGATTCTCCTTAAATTATTATCAAAGTTTGTGCGTTTGGTTGTTAGCAGGATTAGCTCTACAGAGGGTAGTCAGAACAGCACAACGCATCACCAGGAATAAACTTCTAGCCATCCAGGACCTCTACACACAGCGCAGCAGGAAGAAGGCCCAGCAGATCGTCTCCGATCCCAACCACCCCAGCCACACATTCTTCACGCTCCTGCCGTCATTCAGACAGTACAGGAGCATCAGGACTCACACCAGCAGATTCAGGGACAGTTTCTACCCACAAGCCATCAGGCTACTGAACTGCTGAAATACCAGACAATCTGCACACAACATTTTGCACACTCATTGTACAGACTGTACATGCACACTACTACCTCTGCACTACAGACACTTCAATACTTCTTTTAAGCTCTCGCCACATAGTGGAGCAGAAGCTACTGGAACGGGGGGCGTCCATCCGTCTGTCACACTTTGGTTTGTGGACGATAACTTGAGAATGCTTGCTCGGATTTTCATAAAATTTGGTATGAGGGATTGTCTTGCAGGTACCTCGCCTGGAATTGGTGCACACCAAAACCCTGCATAATTAATGAGCCAGCTGGACTTAAATTGTTTAACACAACAGTTTTGATTTTGGTTTAAGGAAAACATAGATCAACTTTAAAGTATACATTCCTGGGCGGCAGGAGCTTTGGACCCCTGTGGTCTTTTTTAGTATTCTGTATTAATCCTACTGTATATATTATACTTCTTTTAGCTTATATTTTTTATAGTCTTTACGTGCAATATTTGTTTCTCGGCTCAAATTCTAGATTCAGTGTTTATTTTTTTTTGAAGGATTCTTTAACATTCTGAGATTTTTGATCTTTTGAAGGGAGATTGCTGGGCTTGCCAGATGTTTGCATGCTCTAAGTGTTCTTGTTAACCATGTAGTAGTATGAAGTGCTAATAAAAAAGTACATTTGTCAGGAGTTGTGTTGTATTCTAATGAATATTCATGTATTGGATGTATCCATGCTGCTGTTTATTTTACTGTGTTAACAAATGGATCATTCATGACAGCTGATCCAGGGTCAGATTTCTCATTCGCGTTGCACTGCAATGGACATCGCGTTACCGATCAAAATCAGCAGTAGATGGAAATCACTGGGCTGTTTTTGAAATAGTAGCCACTCACAGTGTGTTGACATACTGAAGATGACTGATTTCACCAGTCGAGCCGGTGACCTTGAATTCCTGCTGCGAAAAACTTCTGAGATGAATTTGGCAAGCAAGGCATACACCCTTATTACCTTTTTATGCCTCTCCTTTGTGGCGTTTATGTCATCCTGCAGGAACTGTGACTCAATCTGATATTCCAGGTTACTCAGAAGTGTGGCATCGGCATCCTATAGATTTGATGAAAGACTCGATGAGAAATCAGACAACCTCCTTGAAAGTACAATTTTTCAAGAAGACAAACTGTTCATCTAGGATTGGAGAGGTGTGTGTGAGACTGGTGCACCTTTGCTCTATTTGGGTGAATAAATTATGTAACCCCCTCCCCCTCGGTTACCCTTGACATTTGGCATTTAGAAGATGAGAAAATTAAGCAGATTTCTATTATGAGTGGGTTCTCACTAATTCTGCTTCCTGTTAGTCATGCCTTTTTTAATTTCATGGTTAAATGTTATGTAGATAAGCCCAAATAGCCATAAAAATGATCCATATTTGGAGAGGTTTATATGGAACATCAAATAAAATTATTCTGACATTTTTGTACCTTATTGAGCTGCTCCAGAGTCCCTCGTAGTTGGTCTTGGTACTCACATTCATTTCTGTATCTGTGGGCAAGCCAAGTAATTTAAAACCCTGCTTTTAGCCTACCTCATGATGAATTTCTATATATAAGATTGAAGTAAAACACATTTATAAAAATATGTAAAAAAAAACCAAATAAGTGTAATTAAATTTGTTTTTGCTAATATCCTTTTATTATGCACGGCTCAATGACTCAAGGTCTCTGGGGCAACCGTAGCCTAATGGTTAGAGAAGCAGCTTTGGGACCAAAAGGTCGCTGGTTTGATTACTGAACCCGCAGGAAAAATGTGTGGCAGCGGCAGGAGTGAGCTCCACCTTCATGGCTGAAGTGCCCATGAGCATGGCACCTAACCCCCAACTACTCTCCGGGCACCCCAAGTGTACGTGCTCACTGTTTACGTGTGTGTGTGTGTGTGTGTGTGTGTGTGCTCACTTGAATGGGTGAAATGCAGAGGCAATAATTTTACCTTGTGGGATTAATACAGTATATCAAAATCAAAAGAAAAAAATTGTTCTATTTTGTGTTTTGTGCGTGAATGAAATGGAAATCAATTACAGTTCATTATATTTAAAATAATTGGTTATTTCAAATTTGGTGGAACTATTCCAGAGACACTAGCAACCATAACTAAGCTATTATTGTCTTCCCAACAACAGGTTTGGAGAAAATCAGCAGTAAACGTGTGATGTGAAAAGTGACGTTATTGTATACTACACATTGATTTGGCTTACAAAGTTATATTTATAGGTGGTTTTACACTATAATATTTTGCTGACAGAAACATCATAGATCAAGCAATGCATATACTGCAAAATGAGGAGGTTATATATGTGGGTCATTTTTGCTACACTGGCATAATTTTTTGATGACATGTCCCATATGTATTAAAAGAGCAATCTAATAACAGATTAAAAAATACAATAATACCTATTTAAATTTTATAAAGTCAAAGTAAATGACTTGCACATCTATTACTAAGTGTTGGAAGTCTTGTAGCTAACCTTTCTCGAAATTCTTCCAGCATGCGCTCAGCCTCCTTGAGTTCTCTCTCCAGCTTGGCACGTTCGGCTTGAAGTTCTCGGACACGCTCTTTGTTGGTGTCGATCTGCTCGTTGAAGACCTCCTCGATCCCAGCCGTCTCTTCCATGTGCTGCAGCGTTTCCAGCTGCTTACGGAAAACAGCATTGCGCTGCTCCAGCACACGGGCCCTGTTGATGTAACGGGCAAAACGACTGTTCAGCTCCTGCAGGCTCTCCAAGCTGGGCTCCATGCTAGAACTGGAAAAAGAGGCTTCAGGCCCCGCTTCGCCTAGATCCTCAAATACATCTGCGTGTTCGTATTTTTCCTTGCGCACTTCGCGTGAGTACCAGGTCTTGAACATGCTTGGTGTTCTCTTCCCTCCAGTCTTCCAGTGATCCCAGTGTTTTAGTTAATGATGACTGTGCTGCTTACCCTCTGACGGCTCATACCGTACTGGACATTCTGCGAAATAGCAACAGGAACTGTAATCAAGCTCAGGTTGTCACGCCATGTAACGTTTAGAGGCTTCCAGTTGGATCCTGGTGCCACTGTAGCAGCAGCCTCAAAGGCATTTGCATTGTTGACTATGCAAAAGCAGCAGGAATGTGAGGACAGACTTTGCTGCGTCAAACAAACCATTGTGACATCTGCCTTGTTTTCCACCCAGCTCTTCCACATCAATTACACACATTCATACAAATAAGCTTTTCAGTGCAAACAGAAATGGCTGGCATGCTCTAGAAAAATCTCCAGGTGGCACATGACTCTTGTGTGATGGACAGAATGCTTGTTTTTTCAGACTGAAAAAATTAATGTTTGCTGAAATAATTGCTGATTTATTGACAGACAAGTCCCATATGGCTCCATTGTTGTCTTCATACTTTAGGTAATAACATGGTTCCCCACACATGCAGGCAACAGTAATGGTGCAGGCATCTTATACATAAAAAACAATCACTTTGTTCCCTCTGTAACACACTACACACTCACTGCACACTTACTAAAGGTCATGCAGTCTAAGTATATCAAAAATAAGTGTGAGCGTGTGAAATGATGGTAATACACTCCTGCTCTGGCCCTTGTAAGAAAAGTGCCGGCCCTATTTACCCAGATGGACCTGAAGCCTCTGGCTGTGCTCAGGTGAGAGCTAGCGCATGAGTGAGTAATCAGCCAAGAGCAGTGAGTGCAAGGCTACTCTCTGTCATCACATATCATCATCAGGCCACTGCATACCTCGAATGCCTCATTTAAAACCAGCAGCCGACATGCTTGTCCTTTGCTGGAAGGTGACTGTGCTCTTTGTGCTCTTTCAGACCGAATGCAGTTACCACTGTCTGCAGAGGAACAAGCCATCAAAGCAGGACATGTACACGCTCTACTCTTCATAGAGACTGAAGGATGTTTTTTTTTTCGGTTTTATTTTTGTATGAGACTCTTTTTCTAATATAACAATGGTGTGAGGATGTTGTGAATTGTTTTGCCACTGATTGAATAAAGAACATGAAAGCTTGCCAGAGGTCCTTTGTTTCAGACCTGGAAAAGCCCAGAAAAGTCACGAGTGCTTGCATTATCAACATGACCTTGTATTCTGCATGCACTGATATTTCCATTTACAGTTCAGCAGTGTCTACTTCTGCATTTCATCCTTTTCTCACATCCAATCATAAAAACAGCTTGCATATTGACCTATAATAGAAAACTGCAACCTAAATAACCTGATTATTTTACCCTCATATTCCTCTCTCTCTCTCTCTCTCTCTCTCTCTCTCTCTCTCTATCTCTCTTTGTGCATGAGCCTATTGAAGAACTACTTGCCCCCCTTGCTCTTTCATTTCTTGCCCTCATTATAATTCATGAAGCTCAAGACTAAAAATAATCACATTAACCCGAAGCACAATATAACGTCTTCAAAATAAGAATTTTTTTTTTTGTGACAAAGGCAGAAAATAATATTATTTTACATTGCCCCTGTAAATGGCACGCTGGATAATGCTACACGTGACTAGCATTATAACTATTTGAAACTGATACACTCCGATACACTGTGTTGCCAGCATTTTGTTTGTTTGTTTATTAGTGAGAGAGAGAGAGAGAGAGTGAGTGAATTACTTAATTAGTCAGTACGTTAATTTGGTTGTGAGTTTGATATTAATATTGAGTGACTGACTGAGTGACATTTCCATTTGAAGATGTGTTCCTTAAATATATCTAAATTATGTGACCATGGAGAAAAGACATTACACTGAGGATCACTTGTACACTTGCACGTTAATAAAGAATCTATTCCACCTTGCGATGGCCTAGCGAGCTGTCCAGGGTGTACCCCGCCCTCGCCCAGGGTCAGCTGACTCCCCATGGTCCAGCCTCCATGTCCTCCAATCGCTTAGAAAATGAATTAATGATGAATAGATCTATTCTTGTCAGTTAAACCCAGAGATCTGTCTCTGGGGTGGCTAAAAATTCACTGAAAATGAACTACTGAAATTTGGAAGAGCACCACATGGTCTTTTTCTTCTCCATTGGCACAGTTTCCATGAGTCGGAATATGCTGTAACCTCAGATTCCCATTCGTAGTTGACACAAGCAGCCCATCAACCTCATTTTGAAATGGTTTTCTGTTCTCTATGGTTGTATAGATTGGTTATTTGGGTTATAGAGGCCATTCTCTTCTGTGTCCCTCATTAGCCAAGTGTATGAAACCCACAGGATATTTTTTATTTTATTTTATTATTTTGATATACTGTATTAATCCCATAAGGGAAATTATTGCCTCCGTATTCATCCCATTCAAAGTGGGCAAACACACACGTAAACAGTGAGCGCACACACAGTCGGAGCAGTGGGCTACCACACACATTGTGGGAGCAGGTGGGGGTTAGGTACCTTGCTGAAGGGCACTTCAACCATGAAGGTGGAGGAAGGTAAGGTGCAGCTCACTCCCCAAATGCAACAAAATTGTCCTGCTGGTTCGGTAATCGATCCAGTGTCCTTTCATCCCCAAAGCCGCTTCTCTAACCATTAGGCTACGGCTGCTCCATCAGCTGTTACATATTTCCTACTGGACAGAGTCTGTCATTTCATACACATTTCCATTACCAATAACTGTTTACTCTTCTATTTATCAAAAATCTGTATGTATAATGCACTTTTTGGCAGTCAAACATATTAATTGAGAAGGAACAAAATAAAAATTAAAGATTGCTACATGCTCTACATATTTAGATGATAAACTAAACATCATACTCAAATTGCATTCAGTCTTATCTTAATCTTGTTGGAGGAATGTTTTCATTGGTCAAATTTCTGTTAGTGGACCTGCAATAGACCGGCGAGCTGTTCAGGGAGTAACCCGCCTTCACCCAGAGTCAGCTGGGATAGGCTCCAGCCTCCCCTGCAACATTAGTAAGATAAAACACTTTGGTAAATAAATGAATGAATGAAATGTGGACCAGGATTATTCATTCATTCATCTTCTGAACCGCTTATTCCTAATTAGGGTCGCGGGGAGGCTGGCGCCCATCTCAGCCAACTCT
>JAOUQZ010000039.1:5615305-5627110 GCA_028564935.1 Neosilurus hyrtlii
GTAAAGCAGACAAACATGATGCTCAGCTGGAAACATTATTCAAGCTTGTCATGATATAAACCTGTGGGAAAAAAAATAAATTACAATACAATATTAGTTGATTGTCTTACTGAAAGTAAGTGAAAGGTGTGAGTTTGTAACTGGTTGGGTTCATAGTGGGAATCTTACACAGGTAGTTATCGTCTCACTGTGATGAAAATATTCTTCTCTTACCTTGATACAGATAAGAAAAACATTTATTAATACTATAATAATAATAATAATTTTTAATGACCCTTCACTGAAATTGTTAAAAAATATCAACAACAGAATAGGAGCTGCTTTACACATCGATTTTAATACATTTATAATAAATTGTGTTTTAGTTTGACCTTTGAGCTGTATATTTATGAAACACTTCTAAATAGAATAATAGATCCAATGAAATCATGTGTATTTGGGCACTCATTGCTATATCATAATAATAATGTGTTAACCAATGATTAAAAAGGGGGGAATGGTAGATTTTGGAAATTGGATAATTCCTTTTTCTTTTCTTTCTTATTTATTCATTCATTCATTCATTCATTCATTTCGAAGCTGCTTAATTCTAATTAGGAGATTATGAGTTTTTGTTATTTCATTTAAAAATACTTGGATATTTAACTCCATTTGAAGTCTGCCAAGTTTCTAAATAGGGCAAGGACTTTAGGGCTTATTGTAGCAATTTTCTTCTTTGTTTTAGTTACTGGATCCCCCATCAGGTTTTATACCCATGAAGCATCTGCAATGAAACATGTAACAAAATGTATTTTTCAAAGTACTGTAAAGAGCGCTTAACAGGTATACATGATGAAACGATTGAAAACACGGGCTTGAATCGTGCTACATACTTTACACAATACACACACATATATGGTTTTAATAATTATAATTATATATTTATTTTTAATATAATTATAATTATAGTTTATAAATAATTATAAGTAATTTTATTAATTATTAAATTATTAAATTATAAAAATAATATTAATTAATTATAAATAATTATAATTATATATATATATATATATATATATATATATATATATATATAAAATTATAATTTTTTTTGTTGTTGTTAAAAGCAAGCATGATTTCAGTGAATGGATAGAGTTTTTACTGAGTAACATCCCCCGACAAGGGCAATCATGCTTCCAGGGCAATCTTGGATCTGAACAAACCAAGAATACCAAGAGTGGGTCATGTGTACATGTACAAAAAGGTATGATGCATGTATGATATGATACAGATTTTGACCATGTCTATCAATCATATGATATATTGCACCCACATCTACCAGATAATAAGCATCATGTGCCCCAAATAAGCATTATTTAATTTCGACATAATATATTAACCCCACAAGGGAAAATTTCCTCTGCATTAACCAATTCATAGTGACCACACACATAAACAGTAAGCACACACACGTGGAGCAGTGGGCATCCACGTTGCAGTGCCCAGGGAAAAGTTCAGGGTTAGGTACCTTGCTCAAGGGCACTTCTGCTGTAAAGGTGGAGGAAGGGGAAGGTGCTGCTTACTCCCCCTGCCGCCACACATTTTTCCTTCCAGCCATAAAATGTTCAATCATATTCAATTTTGATCTTGATAATTAAATGTAACAACCAATAGCAGTCAAAACAGTATAATAAAAAAGAAACACTGTGATTTAGGAAATGCTTCTGTTTTATTCAAACAGTGTCTTATTTACTACTAATAATATTCCTTAAGATACTCTATTTCCTAAAATTATTGCTAATATTCATTTTGATTATTTAACAGCAAAACAAATATTTATTAGCTTGTCTGGGATCCTATTCTTATATTTATTCGTATGTATATACACGTGAAAATAATTAGATATATATCACATATAGATATAAAATATGTGAAGTGGCACGGTGGCGCAGTGGTTAAAAAGAAGGCATTGGTTTGATTTCCCAGCTTCGGGTGTTTCTGTGTGGAGTTTGCATGTTCTCCCCATGCTTGGTGGGTTCCCTCTGGGACTCTGGTTTCCTCCCACAGTCCAAAAACATGCACAGCAGGCTAATTGGCTGTTCCAAACTGCCAAATTGCCAATCTGTTGAGAGTGAGTGTGGATGGTTGTATGTGTCTTACCCTGCGATGGCCAGGTGAGCTGTCCAGGGTGTGCCCAGAGTCAGCTGTGATGGGCGCCAGCATCCCCACGAACTTATTTATTATTAAGTGGTTCAGAAAATGATTGAATGAATGAATAAAATTTGTGAATATTTTTAAAGAAAACTAACTAAAAAAAGATTTAGATGGTTTATTTTATTTCTTTTTTTATTGGTAAAGCATGACAGTGGTGACCCTGCGATGGCCTGGTGAGCTGTTCAGGGTGTACCCTGCCCTCGCCCAGAGTCAGCTGAGATGGGTGCCAGCCTCCCCGCGACCCTAATTAGGATTAAGCGGTTTAGAAAATGAATAAATAAATGAAAATGAATGACAGTAGTGACTGTTTGCCATTTATGTTTTAAATATTTTCAAATATTTTATCCCTTGAAATTTACTATATAGTACATGATTTGCTTTTAAAACTGCAGTTAAAACTATATGTTCTTGTGTTTTTACTGTTACAGGCTTATCGTGTCTGATGTTACGTGAGGAAGAATGAGGATTGTAACATGAAAACACTTCCATCAGTGTCCACTGGTATTGTGATTACCAACTCTAACCCAGGCAATGAAGATTTCTGGCAAAGCTCAAGAAACTTAAAACAAAAACAACAAAAAATTAGATCTTAATCATGGCAAACATTACGCATATGGCAGTAGTCTTTGTGGACCCCCACAGCCAATTGCCCACAGATGGACAGGATCCTTTCCTAGACTTTTATGATATGGACTATGGGATCCCAGCTGAGGAAATGCCAGACACCACCCAGGGCATGGCCTATTTTGTGGCCACCATTGTTATTGGAGTGGTTCTTGTGTGCATCATGTTGGTGTGTGGCATCGGTAACTTCCTGTTTATAGCAACCCTGGCCCGCTACAAGAAGCTACGAAATCTCACCAATCTCCTGATCGCAAACTTGGCCATTTCTGATTTCCTTGTGGCTGTTGTATGCTGCCCTTTCTTGGTGGATTACTATGTGGTAAAACAGCTGTCCTGGGACCATGGGAAAGTGCTTTGCGCCTGCGTTAACTACCTCCGAACTGTGTCTCTGTACGTGTCCACCAACGCGTTATTGGCCATTGCCGTAGACAGGTTGGTGAAATTAAATAGTGTTCCCTGGTAGAGGATAATTGTATTGAGGCAGACATCCCTCAGGGGTGATTTAATGGATTGCGAATGACAGCCACCTGTCACTTACGCATGTGTGACATTTCTCAGTGACTGGTCTTTGCTTATGCTCTGTTCACAATAGCTAAAGGTAGAACGTTGAGGAACAGTGGAATACTGCTGTGAAAAAACACACTTAGAGGAGCCAAACAAGCTAAAACTAGTGTAGTGCCTTGTATATAGTATAATAACTAGTACTTGTTTAATCATTACCGTTAGTTCATTCATTAATTTTCTGAGCCCAGTAGTGATTTGTTATGTTTTCTCCAAGCTTTCATGGGTTTCCTCAGGGTACTCTGGTTTCCTCCTGCAGTCCAAACACATTAGGCTAACTGACTGTTCCAAATTGCATCTGGATATGGGAGTGAGTGTGAATGGCTGTGTCTGTTTGCCCTGTGATGGACTGGTTAGCAGTTCAGGGTGTATCATGCCATCGCTCAGAGTTGACTGAGATAGGCTCCATGAATAAATTAATGAACTTAAGGTTATGCTATCATGGTATGCAATTGTTAACTTGAAGTTGAGCGTAACAGCCATTTATGCTTAAACTAGGCTAAGATTAAACTTGAAGTGCATCTGGATGCAATTAAATAAGAAAGTATGGCTACTGTATAATTATGATCGTTTCTCTGCGTTTAATAGCACACTGTACTTGTTGAACTATATGCATGAATATCTTAAAATCCAAACTGATAATGCAGTATCTTAATTAATCTGAGATGTCCATGAGTCAGAACTATCTGAATTTGTTAAGGATATCTTTAGAACCTTGGGGTAAAACTTGTGCTTTTTTTTTTAGGTACATGGCAATCATTCATCCATTAAGGCCCAGGATGAAACATCAGACTGCCTATTGTTTGATAACAGGTGTATGGATCGTTCCGGTCATCATATCCATACCTTCTGCTTATTTTACTTCTGCAACCGAAGTGCCTTATGGTGCCAACCGCAGTAAAACCTTCTGTGCTCAGATCTGGACAGTGGACCAGCAGCTATACTATCGCTCCTACTACCTCTTCATTTTTGCTGTAGAATTCTTGTGCCCAGTCCTGAGCATGACCCTGTGCTACATGCGTATCTCCAGGGAGCTTTGGTTCAAAAGCCTTCCCGGTTTCCAGACGGATCAGATCCGGAAGCGCTTGCGTTGCCGAAGAAAGACGGTCATGGTGCTCATCGGGATCCTCACAGCATACATTCTCTGCTGGGCTCCTTATTATGGCTACACTATCCTGCGTGATTTTTACCCAACACTCATCTCCAGGGAGAAGAACTCGCTGGTGGCGTTTTATATTATTGAATGCATTGCTATGAGCAACAGCATGATCAATACTTTCTGCTTTGTCAGTGTGAAGAATAACATGGCAGTGTACTTCAAGAAGATTGTGCTGCTTCGCTGGAAATCCACTTACACCTCGCGGAAGACGGATGTAAGGACACTGTCCATGCCTGTGATTGAGGAAATTGATTGTATTCAGCTGAGGTGAAAAAACCCTGCAGATTTGCCCATGTAGATATTAAGTAAAACTGGGTCATGTATCTGTAATTTTACGTTGTTTGGGAAAGCCAGTGTATAGTTTCACCTTTTCTTTAGCCTTGTTGCTAATTTTTGGATTTCTATTGAATGTAAAAAAAAAAAATCAGTCCAACCCCATTCAAAATTTTCTAATTTAAATCATGCACATTATTTATCAACCTAGTATCTCAGTCTGTGTTGGTAATCTTTATAGTGATTTTGGTGATAAGTTGTTTCAAGTAAAAATGTTTAATATTTATATTTAAGGGTTTATCACCTACCCTCAAGCATTTTTCTTATGATGTTTTGTGGTTTTTTGGGGGGTGTTATTTTTTCAAGTGCCACTAAATAGATGTATATAGCAGTATTATCTACATTTTGAGTGAATCGCTCATGAATTTCTTCCTCGTTACTTCGAGAACATGACCAGTGATTTATGTCTACTAGTTCACACATCTTTAATGATTTTATTGTGAATTTTTTTTTTACTTATCCTTTGTATTGTGTCTTGTGCATGAAACTGAGGTAAATAAAGTTCAAATTCAGAAGAAGTTGTCTTCTTAAAATTTATTTGTGCCTGCTTGAAGGCACAGCACTCTAAAATTTTGTTGGACCACCATTAGTCTTGATTACAGTGCGTGATCGGAATGGCGCTGTTTCAGCCAACTTTGGGGACATCCCAATATTTATTTCCTTCCACAGTTGGGTTCGTTTTTCATTGACATTTGAATTGAATTAATTTCATTAGGTTCTCCAGCTTTCCTAAATCAGAAAATGAATGAAAAATGAAAATGAAAAGAGGTTCTCCAGCACATGCCAAAGACTTTCAATAGGATTAAGTTCGTATGTGAAGCTCATTCCTCATGAGCCCTGAATCATCCATACATTCATTTATTTTCTGAACTGTTTAATCTTAATTAGGGTCACAGGGGGGCTGGCGCCCATCTCAGCCGACTCCTGGCAAGGGCAGAGTACACCCTGGACAGCTCGCCAGGCCATTGCAGTGCACCCCTGAACCGCTCTTTCGTTATTGGAGCTCCAATTTTATATCAGTCTCATCAGGGAGGAAAAAGTCCTTTGATGGGATAACCTGGTCATTCAGTACATTCAGGTCATCAGCTGACTTCATTTTATTGCCACATTAATGTTGCTGAGCCTCGAGCTGACCAGTTGAAGCAACAATGCCATGATGATTACACATTATATTCAAGGCTAAAGGTGCTACAACAAAATATTACAATGCTTGATTTTTTTTTTTTTGGGGCAGTGTGTATTTAAATAAAAATAGAGTTCATGCATGATTACAATATGATTATTTATCTCCTAAAGCAACTAATCCTAAATAAGTAGATTACTAATTCACTTATCTTTACGAGAAATGTCAAGGGTAGCTTCAAGCCTCCTCTGATTATTGTAAAACATTCTCTGGGAAGCACAGCAAGAAGGTTCTGGGTTAGAGTTCTGGAACTTCTGTCTGGAGTTTTAATGTTCTCCATGTCCGTGTGCTTACCGTGGATTTTCTCTCGACATTCTGGTTTCCTCCCACAGTCCCAATACATGCACATTAGGCTAATTGGCTGTTCCAAATTGCCCCTCGGACTGAGTGTGAATGGTTGTGTGTGTTGGTCCTATGATGGGTTGGCGAGCCGTTCAGAGTGTACCCCACCTTCGCCCAGAATCACGCCTCCCCACAACCCTAATAGGATAAAATGATTTGACATATAAATTAATGAATTTTTAAAAATCATTAAATTAGCTATCAGTAAATTTCAATAACTGTGCTTGTTTTACAAAATACTAGTTTGTGCTAGAAACATTGGTCTTTATTTAATTTTGTGTCTTACTGGTGTATT
Organism: Neosilurus hyrtlii; assembly: GCA_028564935.1. Taxonomy (NCBI): domain Eukaryota; kingdom Metazoa; phylum Chordata; class Actinopteri; order Siluriformes; family Plotosidae; genus Neosilurus; species Neosilurus hyrtlii. Next base: position 5,621,996 of record JAOUQZ010000039.1, read on the forward strand.
ACTTTCCCACACATTTACCTTTTAAGACTTTTTGTAGCTTTTGTCACAGTAACACTGACTAACAGCACGTCTGCTTGTGTACTGCCTTTAAAGACGCAGATTTAGTGTTTGCTGTTTAATCGCATTAGTATTTACACTAATCTCATGTGTGACATTCACCTGTCGCTTAGCACAGACTGTGTTTATTACTCCTATTCATCTTCTAGTTTGGCCTTTCTTGCTTCACATTCGATTGAAAACATACAGTGGAGTCTGAAAAACACAGATGTGCCCCTGTTAGTCCTAGGAAATTACAGACATAGTGTGGCTCAGGATTGTTAGGATATTGATATCTGCATTATTTAATGAACATTAATTTTTATGTATGCTGTTATTAATTAAAGGAAAGCTTCTGCTTCTGCTTTTTCCCAAAGCAATAATTAAAAATATTAAGATATTTGAAACTGCCTATGCTAAAACTTAGTGTGATAGTTTTAAAATGATGGCGACAAAACAATCTGACTGTATCCCGAACACCAGATACTCAAGGGCACAGACCTCACATGCCCTAAGGTGGCAACTATTCCATGCACATGGTGCACCTCATGAACTGAGCCCGTAGTCCTGTCCTCTTTCCATAAAGACAGTGGAAAGTTTCTTATTTATTCTTTACGTGCATGTCATAGCCAATGTGATGAGGCAGTGGTAGCTCCGTCACAAAGCTATGTGTTAGGAATCAGAAGGTTGAGGCTTTATGTCCCAGTACCACCAATCTGCCACAGTTGGGTCCCTGAGCAAGAATAATATGATAATGTAAGTCTCTCTGAATAAGGGTGTTTATCATATGCCATAAATGATGAGTCACAGCAGCTTGGATGGCATTATAAGCATCAGTAAACTTGTTATGACCTTTCTGCAAAGAACGAGGCATCCTGCAACCTCTGAGAAAGTGTAGTCTTACCATGTACTTAGTAATAATTATAAGACTGCTGATAGTGCTGTGTAATATTGGTGGAACATTGTTGTGTGTGATGTTGTTTCTTTTTGCCTTCCGAGCTTCTCAGGAGTCCCAGTGAATTAACCATCAACACCATAACACTGGGAGGCAGTAATGGTAGTTCCTACAGTATATAAAGTAAACTAAACCAAAGCAGGGGCAGTGGTGTCCCGGTGGTAGGGCGCTAGCTTACTGATCCAAAGATCGGGGGTTGAAGCCGAATACATCCTGGACAGCTCGCCAGGCCATCACAGGGCAGAAACACGCTGATGGCAATGCAGCCTACTATTTACGAACGACAGCAATGGTTCTTTTACATGCCTCTCACCACAAACAGTGAGAGACATGGCTTGTGAGGTCCTGCGAAGGCTTTAGTCATGTCTGTCTGTTTGATCTGCTCTCTCCTCTCCCGTGTGTGTTTTGATTACATGCTCCGCCCTGATTAGCTCACCTGTTCCTCATCCCCACCGGAGGATAAAATGGGGCTGCTTACCTTGTCCCGGTTGCCAGACCGTCTTGGGCCGTCATTGAGTGAGCGCTGTGTATTCACAGAGAGAGCTCGTGCCGTCATTGCGAGAGGACGTATCTCAGTATACACACCGCGATCCAGCCGTTATTCCACAGTTTCATGTTCCACGTTTTCTGTGTCCTAATAAAGGATCCTTGTCCTGCATTTGGGTCTATCTGTTCATGGTATCGCCGTAACATGGCTGGCATTTGATAACCCAGTTAGCAGCACTGGGGGGACAGCATTGACTCGATGATAGTGGGGCTTGAACCCCCGACCTTCAGATCAGAAAACAGCCTATTCACTTTCACAAAATTTTACTTCTCTATGTTTCGATATTCAAAACCTATTGTCTTTTCCTCTCAGGTTCTCAGGTCCATAGATATTAGGCATCGTCTATTGCTGGCATACTCCGGGACTCAAGACTGCAGCCACAGGATGACTTTCTAGTTGATATAACAAAGAACACATAACTTGGGTAATGTTATATTTGTTAGTATATTATTAGTACTTCATATCTTTTCGGGTTTCGAGCATTTTGTTTTGTTGATCAGCCATAATTGTCATTTATATTATTTTCTAGTTAACATTTGAAAATATTTCTACAGTTTTTGCTTTGTTTACTAAGTGAATCTGCAGTTAATCTCAGCTCACGTTGTGGTATCTTTTTATCATGCATGCCAACAGCGTAAACTGGAGCCATTTCTTTGAGCCATGCATGCTGGGAGGTTTTGGAGTTTTTGTGAACAGATATGAGGACCATGTACTATAGAAGATATACTGTATGAGGGCCTGAGTCTTACTGGATACTCAGAAACTATTCCTATGCTCTAGTGCAGTGATACATGACCATTGTACAATTTGCCTCCTTGCTTCTACTTGTCCCTATGCATTTTACCTCATTTCTGCTATGTCCTAAAGGGATGTAAGAAAAAAATTCCTGCAACAAAAAGTGCAAAAATTATGCAGTTATAAATTTGAGGCTCATGCTGGGATTGAAAATGAAGAAAAAAGTGTAGCAGAAAGGAGCATACTGGATTTTAGAGCGGTCTTACATATAAGCACATATTATGATAATATCATTCCTTCATTCATTTTCTGAACTGCTTAATCCTAATAAGGGTCGCAGGAAGGCTGGCACGCATCTCAGACGATTCTGGGCTAGGGTTACACCCTGGACACAGGGTGTTATAATAATAGTCACAGGTATTATAATAATAGTATTGGGATTTAGTTAAGGGATGATATGGAATTTCATTGAATTCCTTGTTCAACTCATTCATCTTCTGTGAAATAAACATTACCTCATCATTTCAATGGATATACAGAATGATTAAATCATTCAAGTGAAAACATTTCTACAATGTCAACTTTTAGTACACTTTTCTACTAGATTTTGTTGTCTGAGCTAATGTCGGTACATCACCTATCCCTGAGGACATGCCTGCTAAGTAGCAATGTGTCTCAAAACTAATGCAGGCTATTTGGTTTGATGGAGTCATTCTGCTACAACTAATAACTCTTGTCCTGTCTTGGCTTTATGGGCAGTGAGCATGAGCATGAGTAGAAATGATTGATCCCACAGTAGATAATCGCCTCTCCTAGGCAGTGAAAATGAAAATTCATCTTGAAAATCAATGGGGATGTTCAAGAAATGGTTCTAGGCTTGTACACGGGTAAATGTACACAGCTTATATAAAGGAAATTGCAAAGTTAACCAAAGTACAAGCTTTGTATTTAACGTACCTTTCATCTTAGTGAGAACATTTACAGCTCCTTGTATAAATGCCAATTTAATTAAAAAGTGAATATTTCTTTTGAAAATTTTTACTGTCACAGGTGTGCACATCCATTGTTTTTAGAGATTTAATACCTCTGCCAAGGAGAGTAATTTTTACCTTTGTTTTGTGTGGTAAGCAGCATTACTCAAGAAGTTATTTGTGGATTTTCATGATTTTTTGGAGCTTGATTGTGGGGAATATATTATTATGTAATTAATACTACTATAAACATAACCTTGGTTTATTACCCATTTCATTCTCATGAAGTACAGGACCTGGTTACTGTTTACCTGTTCCCTATGACAGTGCTACGCTTAGTGGATTGCAGTATCACATTTCAAAAGGTTGGTTGCAGAAAGGCTTTCTTAGTGTCCTCTCCGATCTATGTCTATAGACTGACACATGAGTCGAAAGTGTCCGGGTTTATGATCTCAGCTCACACCTCTTAACAGAGCTATTCCTCTTGGACAAATATTATTGTCAGCACCAGTCATCCAGCCAAACACTCTATTAATTTCTGCACCTGAGGGATTTGTGTTTTATAGCATATCAGTTGAGTCAGCGTTGGCCTTTGTGTTTGTTTCTCTTCGCAGCTGGGAATAAATGGCCTCTGCCTTTCCCTGGAGGCTGATCTTATTCGACCATTAGTTTTCATCACAGGATGTTGCAGAAAAGGTACTGAAACCCATGCTGATTGCAATCAAGATATGGTCAAGTTCCTTTTTTGTGCTAGTGTCCTTGAACTGACAGGCTTTGTTTTGAAATTGTTCTTAGGAGATCTGTTTCAGCTGTTCAACAGGAAAGCCAACCAATTTAGGAGGCTAAATGAAGCAGGCTAAAATAAGTTTTCTTATTGGGAGTGGACTCCTTACAGTACTGCAGTAACATATCACAATAAATAGTCTACAGACGCAGACATTTATAAAGTTAGCATAATATATAGCTAATAACCAATGATTTGAAATCATTCTCCCTCTGCATATTTAATAATGTAAAGTTCACTTGTGCTAGATTGTTAGTTTGTTTGAATATGTGCAAACACATTCTAAAAAGAATGCACAGATTTGAGCTTTTTTTCTAGAGTAGGGTAAGAAACAGGTAACTTTTACATTTTGGAGGTGGTCTGTGTATAGGATCATGCTGAAAAGTTAAAAATCCACAAAGTCTATTCTCTTCAGTACGTGGCAAGATTTTCATAAGATGCCCAGTAGAGGGAGATATTTCATTATAACCATTCCAAGCTATAACAAACATTTCCAAGTAAGAAAGGTAATCATTATGTTATATAACTGCATGAGCTATACACATAATGTGTGAATGAATCTACATAATATTTATTATAAGCACTGAACCAAAATAATTTTTACACATCATCAAATCATGATATGATCCTATGCTCAGTTCCCCTTTGGGGTTTGTTTTTAGTATTTCAGTTAAGAATGTGATTAGAGAGTGAAAACAGAGAATACTCAAGAGAGTGCAAGAAATAGAAGCAAGCAAAATCTGTGGCTTGTGATAAAATGGCCTGACCTGCTGTGCTAATTGTCCTAGAGATGATTCACACCATTTTTACTGCCACAGAAAACTTGCATTAAATTGAAGAATTAAATGTGTCACACTGCCATGATCATAATAATAGAGATTGTATTTTTTGTGTTTTTGCATATTTTTTATACTATGGTATTGATATTGCTGCATGGTCTATAATTTAAATACATTTTGTTTTTAATCCTGAAATCAACTAAGTGCCTAATTACCTTATAGTTCTAGTAGATTCATTCATTCATTCATCTTCTGAACCACTTATTCCTAATTAGGGTCGCGGGGAGGCTGGCGCCCATCTCAGCCGA
>JAOUQZ010000039.1:5627210-5638400 GCA_028564935.1 Neosilurus hyrtlii
ATATATATATATATATATATATATATATATATATATATATATATATATATATATATATATATATATATATATAGTGAAGGTGAAGGTCAACATCAGCAATATGGACAATCCAAAAAATGAAATGTAATAGAATAGCATTTTTTTTTTTGCATCCACCATTACCATAAACCTAATTCATCATTCTGGCACTAGGTGGGAGCAGCCTATTTCAAATTAAAAGCTAGTCATTCCTGACCCAAGAAAGATTGCATGCTAGCTTGTCGCTGTTAAGCGTTGTCAGATAATGCAATCAAATAAAGGAAAAGAGGACAAATGCCTAAAAGAATCATTTTAGCATGCAGATTTCATGGTTGCGCTTTTAGAATCGATGATCAGTGACGTGATCCTCAGTGAAAATGAGTTTGGCACAACTGGTCGAGAAACCACATGAAGGAATTTTGGATTACACTTATAGTAGTAGCTCTCAGAGAGGTGTGGTTTTGTGCTGTATATATTTTCATCTTATGTACTGTTTCAAATGTTTTAGTTGCATGGTGTGGTAATAAAACTTATAAAGGAATGAGCAACAGAACCAAGAATTAAACTATGAAATGTAGTTGCTTTCATCCCTTTATATAAGTGGTGCTTCCTTGCTATCCCGGATGCCTTTTGCGTACACCATGAACAGCTCGCCAGATCATTGCAGGGCCTTAATGAAACATATGGTCACAATTCATTTTTATTTTCAGGTTAATATCACACCAAGATCACCAACCAGCTGGCAGAAAGTAAAACTATGTGAGTGGCTGTTTCATTTCTTGAGCAGTGCTTTCCTGTCTTCCCTTTTCTTTTCAGCAGTGAAGAAGGTGAGTGTGTACAATTGCTTTATAATAGAGAATGGTAACATGAGGAACATGGCTTAGCTTTCAGAATGTCGACGGTTGAAATATGGAAGTATGCTTACAGTCAGTTCAGAATCAAAAGGAACTCACCACTTCTGTTCCACTTGCAGAAAACAACCAAACTAATAATTTTGGCTAGCATACAGAGGCTGTCAAATGATTAAATCAGACCCCTTTAAACTGTAAAATAAACTACACAGGATCCCCACAACACAGATTTTTTTTTATTCAAAGCATAAAAAGTAATCAAATATTCGGCTCTTTATTTAAATGTTCAAAATATTATTTATTAGTGATATTTATTCTTGAACTTGGAGCTTTGTTTCTGCCTGCAGAATTATAACTGTTATTAATTTATTAATTGATTAATTAATTGATTCATTAATTAATTAATTTGTTTATTCATTCATTCTCTAAGCCGTTTATTCGTAATTACCCCAAAAGGCAGTGTGCACCCTAGGCAGCTCGGCAGGCCATCACAGGGCCAACATGCACACAACCATTCACAGTCACTCTCACACCTAGTGGTGATTTGGGACAGCCAGTTAGCCTAATGTGCATGTTTTTGGACAGTGGGAGAAAACCGGAGTACCCGGATGAAACCCAAGCAGGCACGGGGAGAACATGCCAACTCCACACAGAAACACCCGAGCCTGGGAATCGAACCCAGGACCTTCCTGCTGTGAGGCGGACATGCTAACCACTGCGCCTTTAAATTTATTTATTTGTTTGTTTGTTTGTTTGTTTGTTTTTCATTCTGTATGAACTCTACAAACCCTGTTATTGGGGTCACACAAGCCAGTGTGTTCTTAGTGCCAGTCCCAAGCCCAGGTAAATGGAGAAGGTCGGATCAGAAAGGGAACCCGGCATCCAGTCTCTGCCAAATCAAACGTGAATTTAAAACAGAATGCGTGAACTCCTGAGGATGTTCTTAGTGAATCAAGAATCCCAGGAGATTAACAGTCTCTTAAATACTAAATCAGCCTGTCTGGCACCAACAATCAAGCCACGCTCATAGTCACCTACATCCCAACTCTTTTTCTAATATTTGATGTGAGCATTAAGTCATGCTCTCGAAAAAAAAATGCCTCACAATGCCATAAATGGAGTTGGTGTGTGTGCTTGATAAGTGATAACTGTATAGTAACCACAGTGTGAAGGGAATATTGACAACCAGGAAGCGAGGCATTTGGGCTCAGAAAAAGGAAGCGGCTGGACTGGAAGATTTCAACAGTTTCTATTTGTAGAATTTTTTCCACTGGCCAATCACTGACATAAATAGTGATAAATGACAAAGAAACTAATGTTTCATGTCTTGTCTCTCTCTTAATCTATTTTTGGGTTTCAGGAGGAACTTGACACACTGGTTGTGTAAAAAGCATGATATACAAGGGTGGGCAGAAAAGTTCATAGGCTGACCATGATGCAATGGTCGAATTTGACCAAATGTGGTTTATTTTTCTCCCTGTGGTCTCCACACTACTTCCATCTGTGTCACAGTGCTTGGATTCCCCTTAGAATAGAAGCTCTCAGGTTTTATGGCTCTTCTTAGTCAGTCTATGAAGTTTTGAGCCCACCCTCGTGAACTTTTTTCTGTACATAATATAAAATCATATGTGTGAAGAGTCAATGAAAAAAAAAATTATAATAATAATAAGAGTCCTCTAATTAAAGTAGTCTTTCACAGTTACTTTCCAGACTTTGACACTACTTGAACGGCTTTGATCCAGTCATTACGCTCTTCAGCTGTAGCTGCCTGTAGATAGTAGTGTATCTCATCTGAAGTGATGATCTCAAACAAGTTGCCCTCGATGTCATACTTCTTAGCTGCATCAGTAAACAAACAGTGAATCAATGCTTCATTTCCACATATGAAGTTTGCATTGTCTTGCTATATGACCATGAGTAATAGGATTACACGTTTCTACTCCTTTCAAAAGCCAGAATTACAGATGCTGAGTTTGAGTAATATCATTTATTCTTACTGTTGTGACCAGTGAATAGCTTGTGATTAATGAATAATCATATCTCACCATCTGGTACGTAATCCACTGCAGTCACAACAGACCCACGCAAGTGAATCGAACCAAGAGGTTGCTCTTCACCCTTACAAAGTGGAGCGAGAGATATAGAAACAAAAGTATATGAGAGAGAACGATGTTTCGAATATTACCAGCAATTAGGAATTAGCAAAACGGCTGACATAGCACATGCAGCCTTCCTCACCTTGGTGGGGTCATAGTAGTGGATATAAGCAGGATCATCCCTCAGGATAAATTTCCGCACCTTCCAGTTTTTTCGCCTGTGGCCCTATTTAAAAATAAAGGAAAATGCTTCAGACCCAGATGCTTTTATTTTGTTTTGGGTTTTTTTTAAAATAACATTTGATTGTATGTGCCTAAAGTATATTGGTATTATATGTTATATCTGAATACAATGGTCATTCCTACAGCTTCTCTCATTCCCACAAGTTTATTTGAGTTGAACATGAAAATAAAAAAATATTCAAACACTTGCCTGTTTCATCAGACAGCCCTGCTTTACTATGGCTCCTCTATACTCCTCCTTGATAAGTACATCTTCATCGCTTGAGTAGCCTTCACAGAAGAAGCCACTTTCTGCCTACAGTGAAAAAAAAAAACCCAAAACAATGACACGCACCCAAAGCCATGTCAAAACGCCATTTTACGTCTTGAAACACCATGACTCCAGTGTTGTACAAATAATTTAAAATACCACACATACATCAATTTTTACATCCCCCAGGAGATCCTATATGACACAGATGAAGGCATTGTAATCATCAGCATTTGTTTGTTAGTTTGTAAACAATTTCCTGACAAAATTACTAGACAGATTTCATTCAGACATGGTCAAAATATTACCCCACCAATGTTTTGAAAATGATTTGTTTTTGGGTTTTAGGGGTCAAAGATAAGCATCACAGGTGACAAAATTCTCGTTACTTTAATATGGGGTGATTGTTTGAGAGGTTTATAAGGCTGCCACTAGGAGGAGACATTTCATTATAAGTATTCTAAGTTATAATAATACCTGCAATCTTAGCCAGATTTCTACAGTTAATCTCTTATTACCATTATCTATATGTACCTTATGGAGTTCGTTAGCATGCCTTTCTAGTTAGTAATGTGAACAAAATCATGTGTGGGTTATTTTCCTCAAAGACTTATATCCAAGGTGTATTCCCACCTCATGCCCCTAGATGTTCTTGGGCCTCACATTGATCCCAATCAGGATAAAGCAGCTCAAAGATTAAAAGTTTTTTCCTTTAAGGAATGATATAAGATATGCGTTTTCACTCACAAAGTAATACAGAGCATCTGTTTGGTCCAGGAACGCAGACTCTGCGCTGGCTTCCACAGCTGCTTTGGACAGATCTCCAGCTGGCTGCAAATAGCCTTCATTTAGAAGCCCTGTGCCAAGCAACACACCCTCAGTTCGGTTCCTTGACTTCCCCTGGGAGATCAGCCAGTCAATCACTGCATCACCTGCCATGTGCAATTTATAACGCATAAATATAATATAAATATTACAAATATATTGCAGTAATATAATTTAAATATATTATAATGATAGTGTTGCAAATAGGCCCTATATGGGTAATGGTTTTAAGTACACAAGTGCTTGTTTTACTACATGTTCTTTATTATGAGGATGTGACAAAATTAGTGGAAAAAACAGACTTTTTTGAAGGTTTTAGGAGATGGCTGAGGTTTAACTTTACAAGGTCTCTCGGGGTCAAAGGTAACTGTCTCATTTGAAAGTACATATATCAGCACTTGTTTTGAATTCATAAGGGCTCTATCTCCAAAACTTTATGACCTTGCTGTGACCTTCACCTTTGACCTAGACATTTCAAAATCAAATACTATCTGGGGCTCAGGTAGGGTAGTGTCCCCACCAAGTTTGGTGAAAATCCATTCATGGGTGTGGTCAGAAAACAACTAACAAACTCACAGACAGACAGACTCACAAATGCAGATGGTTAAAATAACTCAGCTAAAACTCAGTCTTACCAGAGCTTAGAGCAGCACAATGGTAACATGAAAAAATCACAAGTCCGAAGTGACATACCAGTGAAGCAGTGGTTGAAAAGCTTCTTGTCTTTTTCCACTTTCAATTCTTTTATTCCAGTGTCTTGGTCTTTCATCAAAGTGTACAGCTCACTTAAAGAGAAGACATTAAAGGTAATGTATATGAGTCAAGGCAAACCATGTATGTTGGTATACCAAATGTAATGATATCGATATTTTCTACTGCAGTTTACTTTAGAACTATCAAGTATAATGGAACTAGCTGTTCTGCTTATTTATCCAGAGTCTTTGATATGTTCCAAATTTTCAACACACTGTGTATTTGTAGAAACTATGACCATGTCTGTCTTAATGAATCATAACAACACTTGTCTTCCTCTACTTGCTAGACTTAGTGATCGCAAAGACATTCAATTAAAAATCAATTAATTTCTACTTCCTGCCAAATAGAAATGATTTCAAAAAGCAACTTTAATTTGAGTTGTGTTTCCACTGCAAAACGTTTTTTTTGTTGTTGTTGTTGTTTTTTTACATGTTCTCCACACAGCAAGAAGGTCCTGGGTTCAAGTCCTGAGCTTGGCGAGGGTGTTTCTGTGTAGAATTTGCATGTTCTCCGCATGTTTGAGTGGGTTTCCTCCAGGTGCTCCAGTTTCCTCCCACAGTCCAAAGACAGGCACATTAGACTAACTGGCTGTTCTAGATTGCCCCTAGGTGTGAGTGTGATTGGTTGCGTGTGTTGACCCTGTGGGCGACTGGAAAGCTGTTCAGGGTGTACCCTGTCTACCACAGTCGGCGGAGATAGGCTCCAGCCTCCAATAAAAGGAAGAGTTTCAGCAAATGAATGAATGAATGAATTACAACTTTCGCATTGAGACCATTAATGGAAACCCAACTGGTTATGGCATCCAAGTCCCCATTTTTTCTGAATTATTTGCACTGTAAGATTGATAGTTCAGATTGAAATCAAAGATTGTGCAATTTGAATGCATTAAACTCTCAGATGAGTCTAACAGCTTGCTAAACACAGCAGATGAAACAAAATGTGGTGGCCCATTTAGTCACATAAACTGCGTTACTCCCATTCCACAGGTCTCTGCTGAGTGTAGAGAAATTGCAGAAAGAGCACTCACTGTTCAGACCTCAGGTCTGCTTTCTGCTATTAAGCATAACACTTATAAAGCAGGACTTTCCACTAGCTGTTTAATCAAGGACAAGTCCCTTAATCCTAAAAAGCTCAGCCTAATAAAAAAAATAAATGTAAGTCACTCTGGATAAGGACGTCTGCCAATTGGAATAAATGTAAATGTAAATGTAAATGTAACCCAAGATAGCACCAAGATAGCTATAGGCAAATCAGTAAAGGGAGATACCCATAAAGATATATAAAAAACACACCCAACTGAGAATTATGAGTTGTGAAAGCGGCAAACAAATAAACAAATAAATAAATAAATGAACGGGTAAATAAATATTAAATAATAAAAACATTTGAAGTAGCAGTCATGTTGCACAATTGCAGTATGTACTTACACTGAGAAGTTTCAGATGCTGCAGTAATGTTATGACATATCGGGGGTAAAATGCCTCATCTAAATGTGATGTCTGATGCCCTGCAATAGATTGCTGACCCCTTACATAAGACACAATGGTGGGTGATACTGTATTAAACCCAAAATGACAAGTTCGCTCAAATAGGTGGTTGATGGTTTCCTGCAAAGGCTTTTTTTCACAACCTTGGAAAAAATACAACTGAGTTAAGAATTAAATGAGAAAGAACCTTTCATGGTAATCAAAGTGACTGGTATATTTACTATGCATTTGCCTTCATAGGCTTTATGCTTTCCAGACACAATAAATAAATATAAAATACAGTTTTATCTCTTGGAAATAAAATGAAATCAGACACAGTGTCTTTCGAAACCATTTGCTTACTCCTGTACACAAGTGTCAATGACCCCTGCTCCGGGAGCAATGATATTAGTAAACACTCCCACAGAACACTTGATCACAGACTATTCTACTTTTTGTGTATCGGTGTTATAGTACCAAGTTATCACGTATGTGCAAAATTCCTCCTCTGTCTATGCTGTCTTGTAATGGTTAGTTATTATAAACAAAGAACCAAAATAAGATGTAGAGCAGGTGAATATGAGATACTAAGCCTGTGAGTTGAGGTGAAACCTTTGTTCATTCATCCGTTAATTTTCTATAAGCTGCTTAATCCTAATTATGGTTGTGAGGCCGACTCCGGGCGAGGGCTGTGTACACCCTGAATAGCTCGCTAGGCCATTGCCTGGCCAACACACATACAACCATTTACACTCACTTTCACATCTGGGGAACGAGGCAATTTGGAACCGCCAATCAGCCTACTGTGCATGTTTTGTGACTGTGGGAGGAAACCGGAGTACCCACAGGGAACCCATGTGAGCACGGGGAGAACATGCAAACTCCACACAGAAACAATCCGAGCCCGGGAATCGAACTCGGGACCTTCTTGTTGTGAGGGGATCGTTTCAACAACCACTGTGCAATTTTGCCACCATGCCACAAGGAAACCTTTGTATTTTTCCAAAGTGAACAGATAATGGAAGATAAAACACACCAGCTTGTTACTGTTGAATGTGCAGGGGATGATTTTCCACACAACTTGCAGCACAAAATGATGAATAATTAAGGTGCTGTTACATGAGTCAACAACTCGCAACACCCATTACGATACATGGTTGTGAAGAGAGGTAGACGATGTGATATCAGCTTTATGCAGGAGAAGAAAAACCAAAGGAAAACCACAGTACTTTAAGAAAGGTGTGAAACTCCCCACTTTACATTTGCACTTCCTCCACATCATAGTGTTTAGCTGAGGTGTGATTGCGCATATGTCCCTGTCAAAGCGACTCTCTTACTGTTGTCACCTTTGTTCTTGACTGACTGTTGCAAGTTTGCAGTGCTTATAATACTTCATAAGCTTTGTGCACAAACACGCTTTTACTTAGAAGTGTTTCTGAACAAACATGAACGATTACTGTCATGAAGGCACGCAGCTATTTATAACCTAAGTGGGTTTTAATCATCTGACTTTCTTTTGCTGTCTATTGAAATCTTTTAAGGTTCTCCATACCTCAGGTTAACTGTTTCAGGTAATCGAATTGACCTCCTGGTTGATTTCCTGGCAAATTTCTTTCCACCCTGCAAACAAGTGATGGCTCTCTTGATGTCTTTAACCCATGCCTCTCTCTCCTCCAAATGGGTGGCTTGAAAGAAATGGTCCTGCTTCTTTTCTGTAGTCACCTTAAACAATAGCTGTTAAGGAGTAAGAAGTATGAAAATGTAGAAAACAGTTTGTGGTTCAGAAGTCTGTTTTGGTTTCAGTGTAATATGTATGCACTGGGCATCACCGTTCTTTTGCTGAAGTCCTGGCACGGGCTGGTCAACACTGCTGCTTTTAATGGGATCATACCCTTCGGACTGTTGTCTGTTTTTTTCTTGAAAAACTCAATACCGTCATCTGCTAACACCACCCACACCACTTTCCATGAATTCAACACAGTGCCCTGGAGATAATAACATAATAACCTTTCACCAATTACCTTCTTGCATGGGTGAAAGTACAAAATTGTGAGAAGGACAGCATTATGAAAACATTGTGTCAAAAAAGAAAAAAAAGTATTCCTGATTCCTTTGTCTCTAGGTATAATTTCTTGAATTTTCATTTCTGCTGACACACCCCTGTTGCCGTGTTTATTCACATTTGCTCTCTGGGGTCACCTTAATGCAAAGAAGTTGTAATTATGACTTATTTCCCCCATTTTTTCCTTCTTTGCTCTCTTTAAACTACCATAAAATCGCTTAATACTGGAAGGTTCTGTGTCACAATTATGTGCATTATCTAATAACCCAATAGGCTGAAAGAAGAGCAGTTATCTTAGCTGTGGTTTTCTGGGGAAGTTAGCACTTTTTCAGACATGAGCTCTACTGGTGGTGTGGAAACAGTGTTGAAACCAAGCATTCATGTTGCCTATTTAATAGTATGAATTTTAACCGTACTTCTGAAAATAAACAACAAAAACAACAACAAAAAAAAATTAATCACACAGACTCAACTGACTCATCATCAAGAGCCAGGTACATCACGCCAATCATAGTCTAGTCATTTAAAAATGCTGAGAAAAAATTGAAAAGGTCCTGTTCTGCATCAATCCTTTATCTTTCTGCACTAATGAACAGCTCATACCTTTTTGACCAGATATCCCTCTCTAATGACGTTAGGCTCCATAGCTGCCGGCTGTTCTGAGCTGCTTCCTCAAAGTCAGGCGTGTTCTGTGTGAAGACCACAGCACCAAGCAGCAGCAGCTTTTATTTCTGGTCTGTAAACGATAAGTATAAGAAAAGGGAAGTAGATGCATGAATATGCGTCACATGTGGCCTTGGTCAGCTTGGTTCTAGGCTATTTTCAGCATTTTAAGTCTGCACGCCTACAGTACATGTGCTGTGTGGGGTAATTACATACACTTCTCTTAGGATGACCCTATGAAACAGAATGAATAAGTAAAAAATATTACTCTGTTAAACTACACATACTATAAAATTAAATAATACATATTTACACCCCTAAATATGTCACCCCTCACCACAAAATGAGCCATAAAGCACCAAACGGACTTTTTGAGTCATGCACACGAATACAGGGCATTCTCAGCTTTCAAAATTTTTTATTTTTTTAATCTTTAAAAAATTTACAAAGATATGACCGAATATGTACCTCAAGTTTAACGGATTAATACACAAGAGTTTTAAAACTTATTTAATTTATTCAAAAATATTTTATTTACCCAAAAAGTTATTAACCAAGCATGAGGTCAGTACAAGGAAATCCCAGACCAAAACTCTGATATATTGACCGAGCGATAGAGCGGTCAGTGCATCAAGGCTGAGGTCTGTAATTCGTGTACTGACCAAACTAACAAGATTAATAAGTTATTTATTATTTGCCTTTTTTTGGTAACATCACCACACCCCCACAAAAAGGAACCAGAAATTGATGATGATGTCTGATAGCTGAAAGCTGAGGGTGAGATGTAGTTCTTTGTGTCAGTGGCTGAATGCTACACTGGGAAAATGCAGTTCTTTATGCCGAAGGTGCCGAAATGGCCATCAGTGTCCTTTCTCCCATAAATTATATTATGTTACTTGGTAAAAGGCCTAAGCTTTTGAGTCGGTAAGTGCAGAATATTCACGTTCTCTTTGTTAATTGTGCCTAAGAATCAGCAAAAAACATTCATGTCACTATATATACACATATATATACACACAGTGTTTTCCCTCTTTGGGTGTCACTCTTTTCAAATTTGCAACACCAGCAGAGTCACTTCCTGCTTCTTTAAACTTTTCATAATGATCAATGCTCGTGTTAAAAATGTAAAAAAATAAAAAAAAAACCCTACCAGCTGTGAATCAAATGTAATTTGTTTTTCCAATAAAGAGTAAAAAAAGGTGACCAGCTGTGACTGACTGATCCGTTCTGGGGAATTACGGCCTGCCCAACGGCCAATCGGATCACGCATACCATGGTTGCCATATAATAAACAGCGGATACTGTCATTCCAGTAATACATATCAGTGGGAAAATCGGGTATTTAGTATTTTTCTGCCTCTCATGGCTGCAAAACTTCCTAAAGCCTTCACCTCTGAGAAGTTGTACAATCATTCAACCAGACTTCATTGCAGACTGTAGAATTATGTGGTGTGTCCTTGCAGGAGCTCTCACTGTTTACGACTTCGATTGCAGTGTGTCCAGAGCGCACTCGACTTATTCTCAATCAATAATCCACAGTTTCTACACTATCCAAGTACAACCCTTACAAACAAAGCCAGAGATGCACACAGCATGTTTCCTGTGGGTAACATGCAGGTTTTGTTTTTTATTTGTAGGTTTTTGACCCATTTGCATAAATTGTTTGAAAGGGTCTTGGTGATTTTTGTCGTAAAGGGCTGTTTATATTTCAACCAGAATAAAGACTTAAGGTTGAAGTACTAAAAGAGAGTAAAGAAACCTGTTGTGAATATGGTTTTGTGTGAGTCTCACCTTTGATACCCTCTGTTCTGCCAAAGATACAGCTACAGCAAGAGAGAGAAAATAAAAGGACACATTCTCACACACACACACACACACACACTCACACACACACACACACAGTCTCGTTTCCATAACTTGTGGGGACAATACATAGACTTGCATTAATTTCCTGGAGAAA
>JAOUQZ010000039.1:5646472-5659014 GCA_028564935.1 Neosilurus hyrtlii
CTCCGGGTACTCCAGTTTCCTCCCACAGCCCCAAGACATGCCTATTCGGCTAATTGGCTGTTCCAAATTGACCTTGAGTGTGTGTGTGATGGTCCCTGTGTTGGCTGAGATAGGCTTCAGCCTGCCCTTGGAGTGAGAGTGAGTATTTATTATCACTATTAAATAAATATTATATTCTGATATGTGATTCAATCTGACGTTGGAGGGATATAACCAGCAGGTGGCGCTAAAGTAACTGATATAGGATTTATTTATAAGACTGATCTTGGCAGAATTTAATACTGCGGTAACAAAATGACCGTTCAGGACGGTCTATCATTTTGTTTTCAGGGTTATAATGACTGTTATTACATCTCTGGTGTTAGAGAAAGATGATCTGTCACCCAAAGGAGCATATTTACACAGATCCTGATTGTTTAATGTACAAGACGGGATCACATTTGATGCATTAAACACAAATATGGGTTGTTCCGTGTGTCCAAATCACAAACCACTCTTTATTCGAGTGCACTGGGCTGCGTGCTACAGCCTTCACTTTTCACAGCCTATGTAGTGCACCTGTGTAGACAGTCAGGTCCTATTTAGGATTCAGCCAATGAAGGTTCCCGGATGTAATGTACACTACTCTTGCCTCCTAGTCGCTGCAGTAAACGCTACACAGACCAGGCGGCGAGTGTTTGTGTTTCTCTTTGCTGTGGCAAGAGCAAAACGAACATTTGCCTGGATAAGAACAGATTCTTCGAGTTTATTTTCTGCAGTCATTTGTTGCTGCCTGTTTTCGAAGCGGAATTTTGTCTCCCGAGCAACAAAATGGTGAGGAAATGTGCAGCTAATTAGTGCGATAAAATTAGCATCACGTTAGCAACAGCATAGCTAGCTAGCCAGCTAGCTAACTTAACAACAGGGGGTTTGTCAGTAAACGGTGTTCTGCAAATAATATTTAGTCGAATAGATAATACGTATAAGATTACTTTGAGGTAATAGTTTAATTTCATGCACCTTTGTTACAGTGTTTTTTAGTTTATGGCTCGGATAATAACAATAAAAACAACAACAACACAGGGCTTCTTATAAAGGCGTCCCTCTGTTACACATCAGTGGTTTCTGTGGGGCGTTTAGCATTTAGTTGGTGTGAAATTTAACCCATTTAAACCCTCGGTGCAGCTTTTAACCTTCTCTGATGATAACAAGAAGGCTTATTTTCCCTCTGCAGGATTGATGGTGTAGTACTGGGTTTGGGGTGTGTTATACACTGTGTATGTAAAGCATGTGAAGTTAACCTCAAATAAAATAACATCAAAAACTTAATCAGTGCTGCTGTGCTAAAGGAAAACTGCACCATTAGATAGAAATGTTCTTGCTGTTTTTAGATGTTAAGCTGTTGTGTTGTTTAAAAGCAGGATATGCAATTTACTTTTGAAGAAATTCTTTTAATGTCCAAACAGCAATGAAGAAATACGATTGTTGAGGAGGAGACATCATATGTGGGCAAAAAGAAAAAAGAGAAAGAAAGCTTGTGTAATCATTGAAATCTTTGTGAATTAGGAATTCTGCCCAGGCACTCATCGTGTAGGATTGGAGCCGTCCACAGTCATACCGCAGATGTAATATTAAATTTAGTGATTTGGTTGACGGTTGTGGGTTCCGATAGCCATGTTCATTGTTTGTAATCATTAAGGCATTGTTTTCTTGGATGTGATGAGGTCGATAACGATGTGTCGGTTTTTGGTAGTAATCAGGCAATGCATGCATTTCGTGTGCACGTTACTGTAACACCGATTTAAATTATTAGACTGTTTCTCAATACCAGTTACACATTCAGGTACTTATCAAGTTCAGGCTCAGTAGTACAATCTCTGAGGACAGGAGGATTCCGTTTACCTTCACGGTAAAGTATATTTACGATGAAATGATATAAAATAAGCCTGCCTCTTGTTCATTTTCTCTTGTTCTTTCATCTTAAGATTTTATTAATATATAATCTCCATGATCTAAATGCCAGCAGTTATGTTTGATAGAAAACGCAAACTGAAACTTTAAATTAATGAATGAGAAAAAAAAATTGGGATACTAGATGGCCAGAAGTTCACCGGTCACCACCCCATGCATTCCTGGTACAAAAGGAGGAGCAAGAACACATTCAGACATTCGGACTGTACTTGGCTAGATGCAAACTTTGAATTGGAACAGTGCTTGTGCTGTGAATGATGACGTTTCACAAGTCTGCAAGGAGGCAAGTGCAGACAAGTATGTAAATTGAGAAACAGCCAAAATTTCTGTCACCCTTCATTGTTATTTACACCTTGGAGGTAATGTTTTACCTTTGGTTTGGTTTTTTTATGTTTGTTTGTTTGTTTTTTTGTGGTTGTTAGTGGAATTAAGGAACAATTATGTCTGGGTTTTCACGAAATTTGTAGCAGAGGCGGGGTTTTGAGTTGTGAGTTCAGATGATTTTGGTTCATATGCGTGATTGCATGGCCTGGCAAAGGTTTGTGGTCATGGCTGTGTTGAATATGCAGTGAACCCATTTTTTTTAAAGGTAACAGTCACGATTAATCAGTCTACTTCACAGGGGTTTTATTTATTCATAATTTTTTTTATATACATGCAAAGAAGGAAAAAGAACACATAAAATGGAAATATTCTGTTATAGGTTTCTGAAGAAAACGGTGCCATTTTCAAACTGAATGCGCTGCTTGGTGTCACATGCTCCATGTTGCCATGGTAACTTTGACACTTGCACGCATAGTAATGAGAGTTCACTGCTGATGTGGTCGGCTGTTCGGCCAGTCGTTCTGGTTTATTCCAGTGATGCAGTACATTATGGTCATTATCATTTATCTGTTGCAGACAGAACATTCTCGTTCTTTATACTTCTTTGTTAAAACAGATCAAAAAATTACATCCTACCTGTGCAAGTGCAGTCTGTGTGAGGAGTCGCTAGAACGATAAGGAAAAGTGATCAATTTCAATTCAAAATAAATTGATTCAATTAAACACTTTCCTTTTGATTGTTAAAAGCAGGTCAATAAAATGTTCAGTGCCTTATGATGTGAAACAAGTTTATTGTGATACATTTTACAAATGAAATTCAAGAACTCAAAATCTATGTATAAATAAAGTATGTTTTTCCTCATTGCAGGAAATTGTTATGACCTTTAGTTGAGTGCAATAATAAAATAAACATGTTCAAACAAACAAAAAATTTAAGTGCACAACAAGAGGACTTGGAGAGTGCAAACCTCCACCAAGCACAGTCATTTTCCCATATGAACCTTTTTTTTTGTAATTCACTTTAATTAGTGTTGTTAGTGTACATGTACAGATTAGGCTTAGGTTGTAAATCTAATGGGTTTTTTAAATTTTTTTATTTTTTATTTTTATTTTTTTTTGGGGGGGGGGGGGGGGGCGGTTGGGCGTCATCTTGAGCATGTTGAAAATAGGTCTTGTATCTGCATTCTGGACCAGATGCAAAGGTTGGATGGTGTGCAGGCCTGGCAGTATGTCTTGAAATAAAGAGAGAATGAAGGAGTACCAGAATGCCTTCTCTTTCCCCAAATGGCCAGATCATCCGGGTCATATGTAGTGTTCCATGTGATATTATGCTTTGAATGTTGTCCAAAGAGATCACAAGATCCTGACATGGAGGTCACTTAGAGATTCATGGACATATCACACCTCAGTCTTGCAGGGATTTAGTTTCAGCTGATAAGCTGCCATCCATGACAAGATGTCTGCCAGCACCACCAAGACCTGTGCAGAAACATGAGTGGCTCAGGAAGGAAAGGAGAGGATGATTTGAGGGGCATCAGCACAGCAGTGGTATGAAACCTCATGCCAGGAAGACTTGACTTCCCAGATACTCCCAGAGAAAGAACCGACAGAAACCGAGCATTGAACCTTGGGGGAAGCAACAAGGCTTTGATGTGTTCTGCTTCTCTTGTTTATTAAGGTACATTAGCCTTTTCCCCTACAATATCACATTTCTATCAGTGAGACAGGGTTGGCATCTAAAGGTCAGCTGGGTGAATTGATTTTAAAAACAAACTGAGTATAGTAATATATGTAATTGTTTCTATAATAGGCATATTGCAGTTCCCAGTGCAGATTTTGAAATCTGTTTATGGGTTCATGAAGAACACAAAGAAGTGAGTTACTGATAGTGACATGTTCTCATTAAAGGGCTGTAATGGAGCAGATCTGTCCTCTCGCGAGTCCTCACAGGTTTTATAATAGAACTGTTTCTGGGTCACACATGAGCTGCTTTACTTATTTGCTAAGGACTTGTGTTTTTGTGATGTTGCAAAACTGGGTAGGATGGGTAATATGATTAAGATAAGATGGGCATGAAAGTATCCTGAGATTGTTTAGTTAAGGTTTTCTAATAATCCATTGCAACAACATATGAAGTTGATAGTTTGAGATTTAGATTTAAACTTGAAAGGAATAAGCCATATGGATCATGTTAACATTACTCTAGTTATAGATACAGCTATACTAAGCAGAGGTTAGGTGTTGGCAAAGTGTGTTACTTACGTGTACAACTTAAACAAAGTAAACTCACCTGCAAATAAATGAGGAAATAAAAGTTTGATACATATTTGTTATAAAATAGATTTAAATTAAAAATCACTTCATTATAGGACTTGTGTACAATTTTCTGTCGTAATAAAATTCACGTAAATTATATGAAGATTTCTGTTCACAGGCACCGAAGTGCATTATGTTTGTAATGTGTTTTTAGATACATGGAAAAAAAACTTCAATGTTTAAATCTAAAAACAAAAAAAAAAAAAAACATGCCTGCCGTCTAATGGTTAGTTGTTGCTCTGAGGTACAGATAAATGAGAATAAAGATTTTTAATAATTGGTGATGCTGTAGGTTCGATGGTGCTGACCTCAGTGGGAGTGGCCTTCCAGACCGTTCCCATCGTCTTTAATTGAATTCAGTGTCCACAAAGATTCCAAGTGGTTTTGAATATTCATGAATAATTGGCAGACATTATAAATTGAAATGAATTTTTCTAAGCACCTTCATACCCTTTCTGTTCCATTATGAATATACAAACATGCAGAGGGATATTGTAACAGTCACTGCGTATTGTTTGGGACGCTGCTTTAATGGAATAAATAATCGAAAGGTCTTTCAAAAGACAAGCAGCTATTTAATGGTGTGTGGTGGTTCTCGGTGCATAAAGCTTTCATTTTATATTTTGTCTAAGCTGTTGTAGCTAAAATATGTGACGTGGTTCAGTAAAATAATTATGTGCCTTCATAGTTGTTATAAATCGTGGCATCCTTGTATTTTGACATTAAAGGAAAAGTGTATCTTGCGCTATATAATCAGGGTTAAAGGTGAGCTATATATGCATCAGTTCAGTATCAGCATGATTTGATTGAGTTCAGTCTGTTAATTTATTAATTTATATTATTTCACATGAGCCTGGTTCACATGTATTGCTGCTTTTCATTGGTCAGCACACATTTTTTTGCGACTGAATGAAGAATCCATTATTCATGAGCTGCATCGTGTGTTTACCTCGTACTCTTCCCAGGTGATGTTCAACCCACTAAACAGTTTATTACATCTGATAGGGGCAGAGTAACATTTATATATTTTTTTGCCTTCAGTTATGACCTTTCTGCTTTGAATACTATTAAGAACAGTTATTATAATGTGTAAGCTTGAAAGGACTTCGTATTTAGCTTCACTTACAATCACATTTTCATTCTGTCATAATGCAAATCTTCCTGGAGGTTCAATGTCGAGAATGTGCAAAGTGGTAACTGAACATTTTATTCAAAACCCTAAAATGGAAAATTTTATAAATTTTTCCTGCATTTTTTGCATAATAAGGTTTAGAAAACCTTATGTGAAGCATTTTGCTTTGTATTCCGTGTAATTGCCAATAGTCAAAGCAGATGTTTTTAGAAGATGCAACGTTTTTTTTTTGTTTTTTTTTTTTACTGCAAGGCACTCTATCTCTTTTGTACAAGGCTTAGTGTTCTATCCCAGTCGCCTATTGACCATGTGGCTTTGATACCCTCAGCCCAACTGAACACTGTTAATAATAAATCAAAACAGAATATATTTACTCTGATGCATTTGACCCCAAGCCGTATCCCCACAATAGGCAGCTTTGAAAGTTCACAACACATGATTAAATAAAAAAATACTAATTAGTATGTACAGTACTTTTACATCTATATATCTATTTATACAAACACACATGTATATATGCTTACACACAGAGAAACAGTAATGTAAAAAAATGAGTACATCCCAAGCATGTAGAACTGATTACTTTTTTCACATAGATTTTAAAAAGCTACTTTTTACCCTTTGCAGTGTCTACAGATCAGGGTGATATCTTTAAACAAAGCCACTAGGAAAGTTAGCTTTTTTCCATAATTTATTCCACAAAAATATCAACAAAGGGGGAAAGTAGTGGCATCAGAAGGCCCCTTATAGCAGGAGTAACTTCCTGTAGGAGTTTTCTGTAACAGACTACCAGGCTCTGTTATCTTCTTGCCGAAATGTCTTTTATCTCTGTTTCTTCAGTTGCGAGATCTTGGAGGGTGTTCTTACATGTATGGCCCTTTTCAAATCCACCTAAAATATTTCAGTGGGGTTCAAATCTAGGATTTTACTAGGCCATTTTAAATCTTAATGTCGTCTTCTTTAGCCTTGTATCATGTTCTTTTTGAGAGGTCCATCTTTGGCTCAAATGCAACTCTCAGAAATTTCCTCAAGCACTTCTTGATATGATGCAGAATTCATAGCTGAATTAATGACTGCAAGTTGCCCAGTCCCTGAGGAAGCAAAACAATCCCAAGCCATAACATTTCACCACCATGCTTTACATTTGGTATAAGGTTCCTCTCCTGTCCACATGTGTACTGTGACCAAAGTATGTTTTTTCAAAATTCCTGGTCTTTACCTATATTTTTATTGTTTTTTTCTGCCCAGTAAAAGTTTTTTCTCTTGGTACACATCACAGGAAGGTCACATTTCTCTAATCTCTTTCTGAATGTGGACGTATGCACTTATAGTTGTAAGAGTTAAGTTACCCACAGATGCTGTGATGAAATTTAGGGTTGTTGGAAGATTTTTTTTCTCCACATAAAACATTCTATGACATGCCATGTGGTTGAATTAGCTGAACACGTGGCCATTGTTTGAGAGCTATGCCATTTGAAGATAATTTTCCTCACAATGGAAGTATTTATTTCACCTAATTAAGAGATCTTTTAAAATATTTTTCCAAGCCCACAGGCAAACACAACCTTTCCTCTGAATGTCATAGATAGCTCTTTAAATCTTGGTACAATTACATCACACACTTCAGTTGCAAAGAGGACACCAGAGTCTAGATTTTAGATTAAAATAATAGCAGTTCCATCTGCAGGAGGTTGGAATCGATGGCACCGAATCTGGAAAAACCTGGCTCCAATTTTATACACTTGTGTTTTTTTTTTTATTATGAAAATGACTACAAATTGTAAAATTACTCATCTTATCTGTAAGCACAATCAAATAGGGTGAAAAAAATAAATTTCTAATGGATATACTTATTTCGTTTTTTATGACATCCCAGACGTGCACAAAGCTATATCAGAGTAACATACAAATGCATGAATTTCTCCAACGGCGCTGGTCCTTTGTGCATGGATTTGTCTTCAGTAGACATTCGAAACAAGAGGAAACATGGAAAAAATGTGGTTGTGTGACTTATTCTTTTTTTTCTGTTTTAGGGAAATGAAGCAAGTTATCCCCTGGAGATGTGCTCGCACTGTAAGTATTAGCATTTACCTGAAGCTTTTTTGCGAAACCTTAGTGAACATTTAGTAATGAAACCGTTTGAGGGCAGAACCTTCGCTGAATGTGATTAAGTAACTCTTATGTAATCAGTTTGCGCATTTGAATTATTTCTCATACTTGCCTGTGGTTTATATTTAGCACTTTGCCTCTGTAGTATGTAAAAACTTAAATATAATGATTTCGTAATAAGCAATTTTTTTTATGTGAAAAAGATCACATAATAAATTTGTCGTTTCCATCTGTAGAAATCTTAAACATGCTTTAAACTGACATTTGAAGACACCTGAAGACAGTGGGAGAAGCTCTCCTAATGTAAAGGGTATTGATACTCCTGCAGATAAAGGCACATTTATTTTTAGTCATGTAAATGACTAAAATTAGTTTAATATGTTTTACTCTCCTGGACCGTATAGACTCGAGCAAGACAAACCAACAAGTGCTTAGTTGTGAGTTTCTTTAGTCAGGTCGGAAATATTTTTTTCTGAAATTGTGTGTTACTGAGGGGAGCTGGACAGACCTGTCGAGGTGCATTTCCTGCCTTGTTGTTATCTTTTTTTTTTTTTTTTTTTCTTTTTTATTGAAATGCCAGAATGTCTACTTCATGACAGGGAAGTGTCTGTAAAAATATATAAAGTATATATGCGTGTGTGTGTGTGTATGTGTGTATATATATATCAGATTTTTTTCCCCTCCAGTTTGTCTGTGACCCTGAAAAGAAAAAGAGATAAACAGGTGTGAAACCATGACCCAGAGCAGGCCTTGAGTGTCAGATATTTTCAGTGTCAAAGGCGTGCACAAATGTGTGTATCCACACACACACACACACACACACACACACAGACAGATCTGTCTGTACTGCAGGCTTAACTCAATTTGTGTATTAGTGTCTTGACCCAGAATTCATTACAAGATTCGCCTCAATTATAGTTATGTCCATCCGTGTTGTTTAATATTCATTTTGTGCGGTTGCAATTTGTTCCATGTATTACTTTTGCAAGGAGGTTGTTCTTGCCTGTGTGTGTTTGTTAGTTTGTCTGATTGTGTGGAGTATAACTCAGTTATTAATAGATTTCGCTGATTTTTTATTTCTTTTTTTTTTATTGTAGGGTGTGCTACAAGTAACAAGCAGTTAGATTTTGGAGGTGATCCGTGCATAGGATCATGTTTTTAAAAAATCTCGAAATCCTGAGAAATCCCTGTTTAACATGGGGCAAACGGTTCATCAGATGCCCACTAGGGGGAGACATTTCATTATAACTATGCAAAGTTATATCGAAACCTGCAGTCTTGGGCAGATTCTTGAGGATAATCAATGCACTTGTCACCATAATCCATTTTTGCTTGGCGGAGGTACCTTGTATTTTATGAGTGACCCTCTAGTTTATTTTATTGCTTGATTTTATAAAAAGCACTTGGACTGAACTTCTCAATAATGATTGACATGCTTATTCTACAATGCATCCTACTAAAAAAAATTAATGATGCTTTTTGACTTATCCGCAAATGCGTTGTATACAACGGTTAGCTGAGACAGGTGCACGGCAGCATCTACAATCATCCCAGGCTGTATGTGGGGGCTCAAAATAACCCGCATGCTGGAGTTCCTTGTTGCTTAGGGTTTCCCAAAACGCAAATGTCAGGGTAAGTAGAAGAGCTTCTCTTGTGACCACATAGATAAAAATACAGCCGATCTCAACCTACACTGATTACTGTAATGGTTTTGGAATTCAAGTCATTCTAGTACCGGCTTTAACAAGGTTGAAGTGCTGTGAGGCGAGGATGGCCGCTTCTTTTCACGCTGCATTTCTGCACGGTGAGCAGACAAGAAAAGGTCTAGGTTTCTCGACCTCTCTTCTGTTCATTTGGCTATTTAAAAAAAAAAAAAAAAGAAAGAAAGAGAACCATTTTCTCTCCCACTTAAATTCAGAAAGGGCATGTCAGCTCGCTGTGCTGTGATATTCTCTCTGAATGTGGAGCATTACGCTGATGGAGCGGAGGTGTCGACCACATGCAATTACCCACGTAGTGAGACCCTAATGATAAGGGCTGCACTCTTGCTGTTTTTCCACCAGGATTATATATGAGTAAGATTAATGCATAATACATCCCAGGCAAAGTGGTAATGCTTTCCCAACCCCTCTGTGTAATGGAATGGAATATCAGTTACAGAAGCTACAGAAGCAGCAAATAAATCATGTATTGAAATAATACAGCTACAGTACTCTCAACAGAATACCTGTACCCATGGTCATTTATGCAATTATTCAGTCAGACAATCATATCGCAGCAGCACACTGCGTAAAATCAACTCAACAGCTTCCATTAGGGCGCCATGGTGGCTCAGTGGTTTGCATTCACACCCCCAAAACAAGAGGGACCAGCCCCAAGACTGAGTGTGTGGTGAGTTCTGAGTGTGTGGAGTTTGCATGATCTCTCTGTTATTGTGAGGGTTTTCTCCGGGTACTCTGGTTTTCCCTAACAGTCAAGAGAATGTACATTAGGCTAATCAGCTGTTCCAAATTGCCCCAAAGTGTGAGTGTGAATGGTTTTGTGTGTGTGAGTGTTGGCCCTGTAATGGTCTGGGGACCTGTTTGGTGTGCACCCCGCCTTTGCCCAGGGTCAGATGAGATAGGCTCCAGCATCCCTGCAACCCTGATAAAGGATGAAATTAAAATAATTTCAGCTAACGTACATAATAAATATCAGGATCTCAGAGGTGTTGACCATGGCATCGCTGATGTTAATATAGTAAATGCTGATCTCTCTGGATTTTCACGCACGGCAATCTCTAGAGTTTCTATAGAAGAAACCGGCAGTGAGAAGTAGCTCTGTAAGCTGAAAAAAAGTGTTGATGAAAGAGGTCAGAGAAGACAGAGTGTGACATAGATGAGCTTCCACTCCTCTCAACCAGGAGCCAGACAGATGACGATCTAACCACCACTTGGTCTTTATCCACTTTTCACCTGCCCAGTTTCACATGACGCCCTTTTCTGTTTATTAAGACTCTACGAAAATATTATTTAATCCATTGTAGAACTGATAAGAGCTTACGGCTTAGACTGACTTAAGGATTTACAAGACAGTGTGAATAAGCTTGTGGTTAACAACAGACCTTGTGTTGTTAGCAAGTGCTCGGGAACGATGCCTTTTCAGAGAAAGGAACAGACTACAGGCTGTAAGTTGCTGCTGTTTGATTTACCTTTAGACATTTCTCAGGTTTTGCTGAAATTTTTAGCCGTAGAGATCTTCGTTTGGATGAACTTCCACAAATCACATAAAACAGCGTTGGTAGTTTGAATCCCTCCATTAGACATTAAAGTGGATGAGGATTTGGTGACTTTTTTTTATTCATTCCCACACACTTCCTTTTCTTTCCTCTAGTTGATGCAGATGAGATTAAGAGGCTAGGAAAGAGATTTAAGAAACTCGACCTAGATAACTCTGGCTCCCTGAGCGTCGAGGAGTTCATGTCTCTGCCCGAGTTGCAGCAGAATCCGCTGGTGCAGAGGGTTATCGATATATTTGACACAGATGGCAACGGGGAAGTAGATTTCAAAGGTGAGACCAAGCAAACGTTTTGTCTTTATTCCAACATGCCAATATTTATGTATAAGACATTGTTGTAAAGTCTATGAGTCCTACTGACTATGGAAATGCATGTGATCTATTTTAATGTAACATATAAAGTAATACGTAATAGATTTAAATCAAACAAAACTGTCTTTAACGCCATGTTTTCTGTAGAGTTTATCGAGGGTGTCTCACAATTCAGTGTTAAGGGAGATAAGGAACAGAAGCTCAGATGTAAGTCCACTTCCACCGACTCGTCTTTAAGGTATGTCAACATAACTGATCTGAGCACTTGCATGTAACAGCCTCCAAACATCTCCAGTCGCTTTTAGAATCTATGATATGGACAAGGACGGCTATATTTCCAACGGCGAGCTGTTCCAAGTGTTGAAGATGATGGTGGGGAACAACTTGAAGGACACACAGCTGCAGCAGATTGTGGATAAGACCATTATCAATGCAGACAAAGACGGCGATGGGAGAATATCTTTCGAAGAGTTCTGTGCTGTAAGTATCCAGTATGCCAGATAGTCTCGTCAACACTGACTTCAGGGGAAAGTAGTTATTGCATGCTTAGTAAGCTGCCAGATGGTGTCAAGAATGGTGCTGCGTATTCTTTAAAACCTCATGATCATTTGCATAAGCAATTTGAAGAAGTAAGATTTTCGAATGTTTCTTTATTTATAGAAAATAATACCTGGCTGTTAATTGATGTGAAATGGCTACGAATAGAAAAAACTTTATTAATAGTAAATATCACCAAAAAGAGGGTTTAAAATTAGCAGAGAAGTGCACTTGAGGAATGAATGAGCATTGGGAACAGTGATTGGGTATTGACAACAGTGGTGACGAGTGCTTGGATGTCGGGCACGGTGGTGACGAGTGCTTGGATATCGGGCACGGTGGTGACGAGTGCTTGAATGTCGGGCACGGTGGTGACCAGTGCTTGGATGTCGGGCACGGTGGTGACGAGTGCTTGAATGTCGGGCACGGTGGTGATCAGTGCTTGGATGTCGGGCACGGTAGTGACCAGTGCTTGGATGTCGGGCACGGTGGTGACCAGTGCTTGGATGTCGGGCACGGTGGTGACCAGTGCTTGGATGTCGGGCACGGTGGTGACGAGTGCTTGGATGTCGGGCACGGTGGTGAC